>MU224884.1:6693811-6705844 GCA_018584345.1 Thuja plicata
ATATATATATATATTGAGTTTATTAAGACTTTTCTTTTTAAGTTTTACTAAACATAGGTTGTCTGACCATTTAGCGACTTCTCTGTTTGACGCTTCTACAAAATAGTAAATTAGGGGAAACAAATTATGAAAAATATTTAGGAAATAGGTTCATATGTTAGCTTTCTATCAAAAAAAGAATAAATTAATTTTGATATATAGAGATAGAGTTAGAGCGATCAAAGTGAACCTATGTCCAGATTATAATTAATGTCACTTCATAACTCAATAAAATATTAAATATTTAACCAAATTTAATGAAACCAAATGTATTCCCTAGATATTTGTGTTACAAACTTAAATTCAAAATAATTACATTCTTACCAGTTTTATAAAAAAAGTTATGTTGATCAAAGTGAGTGTCACTCCTGAAAAATCTTGATTTTTCACAAGAAAAAATTTTGAAGGAGAAGGAAAAAAGGATACAAATAAATTCCATTTTAAAAATATATATATATATTTATAAACTAGAAACAAAATGATAAAAGTCACTAGTTTACATCATCTTCAAATTCTTAATGGTTTAATGACAATTGATGTTCAAAAGCAAAGTTTTTTTTCATAATGTTCATTTCAGTGTCAAAGTTGGCCAAAAAGTGGGACACAGTTTTGTGGGATCACCCCATATATGAAATAAAACACATCATAAACACTTTTAAGAAACTTACATCAAGAACAGAAAGGATTATGATAGTTTAAGGATGTTTAGGAAAATTAGGAGCGGTTTAGGGAGACCTAGGATAGTCCTGATCTTCCAGACAATCCTAAACCCTAACCTTACTTCATACACACATCCTAACCCTATTAAGGCATCTAAATGCACCATACAAATTTCATGAAACAAGAAATGATCATATATCAAGTCTACACAAACTTTGTATGCCAAAACACAATGCTTTGAAAAGTCTCACATGCCTGAAATTTACCTAAGTCAAAATTAAATTGAAAGTTCAAAACTAGAAGTTGCATCTTAACTCCTATAGGGCTGAAACCTATCTCAATCATCCCGGATGGTACCTAATTCCTTTATACAAGTATAACTTAAAGTATAATAAAATTATACTTAAATGTTATACTTGTATAAATGAAACAAACAATAGAAGGTCGGGATTGAGAACAAAATAATACAATTTTATACTTGTATAAACGAAACAAACAATAGAAGGTCAGGATTGAGAACAAAATAATACAACTCACAGAAACTCAGGAATGAGAACAATAGAAAATTGGGAATGAGAACAATACAAAATCAGGATTGATAACAAAATAATACAACTCACTAAAAATCGGGAATAAGAATAGAATAATACAACTCACAACAATATACTTGTATAAATGAAACAAACAATAGCGAATTGGGATACACGACAGAATAATACAACTCACTGAATGCTGGCATTTGTATCAACGACAAACATGGCTGAGACAATAATAATAAATTGTTTACAGATGACATTTGAATGAACATTCTGCAACTTATATTTGTATAAACATTCTACAATAACACAATAACACAGAGTGCAATAATGCATAAACCTTTTGCAATAATACAATATTACGTAATACACTAATGCAACAATATATAAACTTTCGGCAGTAATGCAATAATACAATATTGTATAAATGTTCAACAAACAAAAAAAACATATACATAAACAATCAAACAAATATAAAACCACCATGCATACAATAAAACAGATTTATCTGTCAGGATGGATTCCAACCTGGAGTCCTGCGGAGACCGGTTGATGAAGAAGAATCTACTCCCCTCAACTCTTCCAGCACTCGTTCGAATCTTTCTGGATGCAATCTCTAGCCCCTTCCCGACGCAACCAAATGCAAAACTAAATGAAATTCTCTCCTCTCTAATCTATTTTTTCTACAAGCATAATACTCCCCTTATTATTTCTTCTCCGATCAACTCCTATCCAACACCCTTCTCACATAGGAAATTCTCCATGTATATAGATTGGAGGAGGTGGTTGCACGGGTAATCCAACTGATGCAACAATCCCAACTATAGTAGTTATTAATTAATTAATATGGTTTGTAAAACCATTCCCGCGAAGGGACAAATAAATTTTATTTAATATAACTATGTCTCTTAAATTTAAGGGTGGCAAAAATAGCTACTATTATTTTTAGGAGTAATTTACTAATAGCCATGGCAAAAGAATTTACCAAACATCTTTCCATGAAAGTAATTTAGATTCATTATTATCTAATAATAAAAATTTTCTACACACAATTTAATTAATTTATTATATAATAATATATATATTTATATATGTATTCATAGGTATATGTGTGCACCCATATGCTTACCAGTACATATACCATAAGTAAGACACATTATTACAAATATTTAATATTATGAGTATTATTATTATAAAACATATTACTAATCCATACTCTTTACAAAATACAATAGTGATATATATAAGGTGAAATATACCACTATTATTAAAACATTTATTATTATAATTGCCATAGACATCTTATTATTATGGATATTATAAAACATTATTAATGCCATAAATTCTTTATTATTATTGGTATTACAATCACATCAATAATCTACTAATAAAATTGAACATACTATAAGACAATTTAGAGCTACCATACTCAAAACCTCATTCTCAATGAATGCAAAAGACAAGAAACCATCTTCAGGGTCCACAAAACCAAAAAACTGAGAGAACACAGAAATACATCATCCACACAAGGAACTGACACAGGAACTCCCCACCTAAAGGTAAAAGGATCGGAGGCAGAGTTCCTTCCTATGGAACCTGGTGATATATCCATAACAACAACAACAACAATCGAGGAGTTTGAGGGATCGCTCAGACCTGTGAAGCCAGGTGGAGACAATACCCGATACCTACACTCCTGCATCACCAAGAAGATATACATGGGTACATATGGATATACATACAAATCAGATGACTAGGATCGATACATCATGTGGACCTCAACTAAGTGAGTGACTATGACTTCATCCTGAGTAATGAAAACACATCAGACACATATTCATAAAACATCATGATAATGGTTAGATTCAAATCCTTGGGTTAGATCCATAAACATATAAAAATATATGGTTTTCTAATCTCATAAACATATAAATAATAACCATAAATGAGCATATCAATCATCTGATAAACATATCATCATCCACAAAACATAAATGTAAATGTATAGTTCTAACCATCATAATAGAATGTCCAAATCAGAAAGTCCAAGTATCACCATAGGAGAGGGTATTATACCCAAGGCCTATTAGGAATGGGTAGAGTTTGATACAAACCTACATTAGGTGAGGTACCTTTAGATTTTTGACAAACCAAGCATTGCTCTACATACTTCCTGATTTCCTTCTGCATCTTAGGCCAATAATAGAACCTTTGCACCAGTTCTAGTGTTTTGTTTAGGCCAAAATGCCCACTTAAGCTCCCATTGTGCTTTTCTTGGATAACATTCTCCCTCATAGATCCCTTAGGAATACATAGATGTCCTCCTCTAAACAAGAGATCATTTTGAATAGTATAGTCTAAAAATTGACTATGGAAATGGTTTTTGAAGTCTTTACATACCTTGTATACTTCCGAGAAGTCCTCGTCTCCTTCATAAAGCTCCTTGAAGCTCTCTAAGCCTATACTTTGTAGTTTTACCTCTTGTACTATCAAGAGTCTCCTAATCAAAGTATCAACCACCTTATTCAACTATCATTTCTTATGTTTTATAGTGAAGGTATAGGCCTTCAAATATTCCATCCATTTGAGATGTTTATTGCTCAACTTCTCCTGAGAATTGATAAAGCTCAAAGCTTTGTTGTCAGTATAAACCACAAATTCTTTTGGTAACAAATAGTGCCTCCACTTTCTCAAGGATTGCACCAATGCATATAAATCTAGGTCATAAGAAGAATATCTCTTCTTAGCCTCATTCAAATTTTCACTATAAAATGCCACTGGCCTATTCTCTTGATTAAATATTGCCCCAACAGCTATGCCACTTGCATCACATTCAAGGGTGAACAACTTATCAAAACTAAGCAAAACCAAAATAGGTTTTCTAGACACTCTCTTTTTCAACCACTCAAAACGTTTACCAGCCTCTAGAGTCCATTTGAACTTAGTTTTCACTCCACCTTTAATTTTATCTAAGACTGGTGCACATATATCACTAAAAAATCTAATGAAATTCCTATAAAATTGGGCAATTCCATGGAAACTCCTTACCTCAGTGCTACATGTAGGGGTAGGCCAATTTAGTATTGCTTCAACTTTGCTATGATCCATCTTCAAGGTTCCTTGAGACACCAAAAAACCAAGATAGATCAGCTCTTGCTTCATAAATTCACATTTTTCCAAATTTAATGGACAACTTCTCCTCATGAAGTTTCTTCATCACAATCTACAAATGTTGGAGGTGTTCCTCCTTGGTCTTACTGAAAATTAGGATATCATCTAGGTACACAACTAAAAATATTCCTATGTAGTCCTTGAACACCCCATTTATCAACCTCATAAAGGTGCTTGGAGCATTGCTAAGTCCAAAGGGCATGACCAACCATTCATAGAGCCCTTCTGTAGTCTTGAATGCAGTTTACCATTCATATCCCTCCTTAATTCTAATTTGATGGTACCCACTCTTCAAATCCCACTTGGTGTAGTACCTTGCTCCTCCCAAACAATCCATAAGATATTCAATCCTAGGAATGGGAAATATGTACCTTATAGTGATCCTATTAATTGCCCTTGAATCTGTACAAAGCCTCCACTTACCTCCCTTCTTTGATGCTAGAACCACTGGCACTGCACATGGGCTAATGCTTTGTCTGATTAGACCTTGGTCCAAAATTTCTTGGACTTGACTAGCTATCTCATTGTTTTGGTTAGGAGTCACCTTATATGCAACTTTATTTGGTAGAGAAGCTCCTGGTATAAAGTCAATCTGATGACTTATGGCTCTAGGAGGTGGTAACATTGCAGGTGACCCATCACTAACTATGTCCTTAAACTCCTCCAATAACTCCTATAATTCCTTTGGTAATGGTTCTTGTTCCACCTTCTTCTCTCCACTAGGCTTAATCATAATAGCATAGTGTGTTCCTTCTCGATTCTTTACTTCCTGGATGTATTCTTTACCTCCTTGTAATAAGACATTAGGTCCTACTGATGTAGACCCCTCATCATCCATGAGTGACTGAATTTTGTAAGTGACCCCATCTTTCTTAAAAGTATAAGAGTTCTTCTCTCCATCATGAACTATCTTCCTATCAAACTGCCATGGCCTACCTAAGAGTAGGTGGCATGCATCCATTGGGAGTATATCACACAAGATTCTGTCCACATATTTTCCTATTGAAAAATCAACCCATGCTTTCTCATTTACAAGAACATGCTATCCCTTATTCAACCATGTGACTCTATAAGGGTTTGTATGAGGTATCTTGGATAATCCTAGTTTTCTGACTACCTCCTCTGAGATGACATTATCAATAGACCCTTAGTCTATGATCATCCTGCAAACTTTGCCAAGTATTTTCCACTTCACTGTGAAAAGTGCCCTCCTTTGTTTAGCTTCTTCCTTAATTAGAATCCTCCTAATCATTAGATTCTCCCCACTCTCTGAATCAAGGTTAATTTTAGGAGCTTTAACACTGTTAGTCTCTTCTTGGGCAATGTAGTTTACCCTCTTCTCACCATGTGAACTAGAAGCCTTCTCAGGGCATCTATAGGTTGGATGGCCTAATTGATTACAATGAAAATATTTCATATTTGCAAAATGTGAGGCTTTGCCTAATCCTCTGAATCCGCCTCTTCCTCCACCTTGGAAACCTCTGCCTCTATTCATACTTCCTCTTCTACTGGTCTCATTGACTATCTCAGTCAATTTGGATTCTCCTTGAGATCTATACTCACTGCCTCTGCCTGCAAAGCTACCTCTATGTCCCCTATTTTATTTTCCTCTACCTCTTCCCCTTGAGGTCTGATTATGTTTCCTTTTTCTTTTCTCTTCTATCTTCAAAGCCATTTGATAACATTGTCTCACACTTGTTAGGGTAGTAAGACTCATCTCTTCTTGGATAGACCGTTTGAGTCTATTCTAAAATCTATCCAATCTGATAGACCCATCCTCCACTAGCTTTGACATTAAGCACAACTTTTGGAACTGCTCAGTATATGCTTGAACATCTAGGTCTTTCTGTCTGAGGTTTTGTCTCCTTCAATGCATCTGCACCTCATAATTATTAGGTAGATAAGTTTGTTTTACCTTAGCTAACATGCCCTTGCATGTAAAAATAGGGTTGTTTCCCTCTTTCTCTCTCTCTCTCAGTCTAAACATACTTCCATGAGGTAAGTTCTGGTCCTCTCAACCTAGATTTAGCCACCTTTAAATTTTGAGCATCTGTTATGCCATCACATTCAAAGTGATTCTCAAGACTGTCTATCCAGTCCATGACTAGATCAGCATCCATTTATCCACTAAAAAGTGGCACACCCTCCAAATATTTTCCACTTAAGGCCTTGAGTGCCTTCAAGAAGGGTTCTTCTGGTAAGACTAGGTTAGGAGCAGGTGCTTCTTCCTGTAATTCCAACTTCTTCTCCTTAGCTTCTTTTTCCTATTTTTCATCTACCTTGTCCTTCACTCTATCTGCCTTGTCTTGGACTTCTCCTAAGAGTTTCTCTAATTGACTCAATCTTTCTCTTAGCAGTCTATCATCCTCTTCTTTTTCTTCAACCTTCTTGGCCAATTCAGCATTGGTTACCATCTTGCTAGATGCACTTGACTCTTCACTTGATTCTTTGGTCTGCAACATTCACTAGCTGCAACACTTCTTATCCCAAATATTGAACCTAGCCTCTGATACCACTCTGAGAGGGAGACTCCTAGCTACCTCCTAAGTTATCTTTAACTCAACTTAGGTCACTCCGAGGACCTCTTAGTGTTTTCTCAATCCACCCTCTAACACTTGGAAAGAACCAATTCCTTCCCTCTACCAAGAATCTTCCTATCTTGAAAGGTTCTTAATATTTGTTCTTTGCAAGAACTCTCCTCACCTATGCTTCCCAAGCCCTAACCATTGGTTTGTATTATATGAGGTCTATGGATTCATTCAAATCCATTCTTGAGTCCCAAAATGGGTCTTAACTTTCCAAGTTTATCCATTTCTCCATCGCTCACTAGTTTCCTATCTTTTAGGCCTTGTAGCCTTTTTCACCAATTAGGCCTCCTACAGTCCAGGAATCTGCATTTTTAGTTGAAACTTCTCAAAGGACCCCCAAATTTGTTTGGCAGTTCACACATATGATGCAATACCTTAAATATTTTCTTGGTTTCAGGTCCTAACTCTATCCGTACACCCTATTTCAGAAATAGGGCTTTTTTCTTGATTTTAGACAAGTCTGTGGTCTTTGGGTTCAAAACTTGGCAATAAGGATTCTTGGGCACTCCTCCTTGTTCTTGAGTACCTAAACAACACATACCAACACATCCATTTCCTTCTTGGCTCATGAACACATCCCTCCTGCATTGAATACACTCTTTCAGATAATCTTACTAGTCAGGTTTCATCCACAACTTGCCTAGGGAAAGAATTTAAAAATCAGTGCACTCACTTTCACAAATCCACCTTGTGGATTCTTGAAGCTTAATGAACCTAGTCTCCATCCCTAGGAGGTCGTATAAAACCTACAGTGGGAAGTGGAGTTAGGTCCACATCTTTGCAACACTATCGAAACTAAACAATAAACTGTACAAAATAAACTAATTTACAAAATGCAAAATAAAAGTAACTACCAAACAAACTAACTACTAAAACAACACAATGACATTCCCAACAATGGATTCCACTAATTACAGTATCAAGTTCAATCCATATATGCCAAATTTCACACTATTTTCATTAAAACTCACTATTTTCTCAGTATTCAGTCCGTACACAATGACCTCTAAACCCTCAAGTTAGGGTTTTCTTAACATATATAGTCTACCTCATGTGTCTAAACCCTTGGATAAACTTAATCCACCTTAAACACCAAAATCCATAAGACAACCAAATATTTTCAGCAACTTTTGAAAACTTGCAAATGTTGCATAGCAACATTTTTACATCTTTTCACTTTTTGAGTGATTTAACTCCAATCTAACCTAGCTAACCTAAGTTAGATCACGTAGGGTATCCAAGGATCTTAAGAACATCCATTACATTACACTGCCACTTGATTAAATCATCAAGTATAGTGCATTAAATGAACTAGAATGAAAGCCTTTAGCCTAAAAAGTGAGCACTAACAAGTTCTACTCACACCATACTTGGTCCACATGACCTTATATATTTACAATTCCCTTCAAGAGGGTCTTTCATAAATAATCAAAATGAAAATGAGATAACCAACTCGCTTCTCATGGGTGCTCCTGCACCATTTCCATACTCGTGGCTTTACCAATAACCTCGTTGTTAATCTCAAAAGTGATACCATTAATGTTGACCCTTCTCTCATTCTATCTTTTCGTGAATTGGTGAGATATCATTTCATTGTGCCCAGCTAGACATTTCATGAAGGGAAGAATTTCACCTTCCTTACAAAAATACATCGCCATCAGGTCTGGGTGAACTCTTCCTCAATCTTGTCAGGTTCAATCCTATGGCGATCCCCTCCCATGTTTGCAGATCTTTATTTGGAGCAACCTTCACCCAAGAATTTCACACCCAGTATGAGTCAAAACCCTTCCTAGCAGAATACCACCAAAAACCAGAGCATGAAGAGAAAGCACAACCTTTGCATGAAATGGTAAAAATGGGGTAAAAACTTGGCCTAAAACATCTGTCTTTTCACATATGAAACCTGCTAAAATAATTTCCTTTAGGCACAAAAATCACTGCCAAGGATGCCACCAGGGTTAACACGTGGGAATGGCGTTGTAACCCATAATTACCATCAAAAAAATCTCTGTCATATCTCTTATTAATCACCATCAATCTCAAATGTATCTGATGCCATAAAATACATAATGACACTTTATGATGGGAGTGACGGAAGTAATCCACATCCTCCGCCAAAAAGAATTGGGGATCCTACATTCGACGACCACGTGACCTTTCTAAATGCGATAAACAACCAAGCTAAATTGGATATTGCTCTGGGGTCCGCCTTTTAGCACCTAGAATCAGACTTTGATTTTTAAAAATTTTGGTTGTTGATTTTAATTCCACTCATTTCCCGCCCAAGCAAGTCTTGAGTATTTTTGGGTAGCTAATTAGCAGCACGCCAATAGTGTAAGCCAACCGTCTGCAACCCAGCGGCCGCCATTGAATAAGTGAAAAAATTCCCTTCCCTATAAATGTGCTTTATGGTGGACTCAATAAAGTGATCAGGAAGCCCCTTAATATCAAATAGGATAGGGTCAATATGCCACCCGGCCAAGTTGCAACAACCAGCAACATCAATTATGACCTTGGAATCCCCCTCGATCTCGATCCTGAAGTAACCAATGTTAAGGGAGAAATTTAATCCCCATAAGAGCACCATAGCCTCTACCTGGTTAACTAAGTGGTCAAAAAGGGGGCTAGCATGATCCCTTATAACTCCCCCTCCAGCTTGTCTTCCGCCCCAGGCAACCCCATCAAAGTTAAGTTTGTGCCAGTTTGCCTAAGGGGGGACCCAAAAAGTCATCATTTTGGATCTAAGTTTGGAGTTGTCAAATCTGGAAAACCCCTTACTCAAACCCCAATCCTTATAAATCTTCTAATCAGAGTTGGTAGGAGGATAAATATGTCTTTTCTAGCTTCCCACCAACAAGTTTTCCTGTAAAATTTTATAGCCGATATGAAAAACATCCTTAATAGTGAGTTTAGTATCTATATATACATATATAATTAATCATTTTTACCAACACATGACAAAATGCAACATCGACCTATATGAATACATGCATAATGAAATCCATCCAAATAAAAATGTGATAATCACAAGCATACACAAATAGGAATCACTAATTTACATCACCTTGACAAATCCGGATAGGGTAGTCAATCAGATACTTGTCAACTTATATAAAAAATGATTGTTTAGGATAAGGTTTTAGGCATGACTGCTACATCGTCTCTTTTACCATTGATATATGTGTAAGGCCATGCTCACTCCTACCAATTTAGAGAAGATGATTCCTGGTACCTGCAAAACTGCCATCACAAAGCCAAGCATGTGTATGTATATGTACATATATATAAAAAACAATGGTAGGGATCAGTACATTGTCTGGATTGCGCAAGAAAGTAACTATGATTGCGTCCCTCAACATACATTCACTTCAAAAAGACATAGAAAACATACACAATATCCATATAAATACAGATAAAGGGGTCAGTAGGTCGCTAAAAACATAAATATCCATAATATCAACTTATCAAAATAATAACTATTATCTAAATATAAACATGATATAACAAAACTAATCAATGGATCATAGTATATCAAATCGTGAATTAACATCATACATCAAAGTATCACCAAATCCGGCTGAAACAACCAACACACGCAAATGAAAAGTGGCCTAAAAATGTTTTGTGTCATAAACTGAAATAACGTACTATGGATGGGTATAACATCCACCTCACTAGAATTAGGCTTACTCATGGAAGCCTACAAAAAAATAGAGATATAAATCCCTCTATCTCAGCACATCTTGCTAAATCATAAAGGAATCAATGTGTCGGTCGCATTGGACCCTTTCCTACTCTGGGGTATGAACTCTCAGGATCATCTCAAAAAAAGACAAAAGAGATACATACAAAGATGTATAACATAATGGTTCTGAAATATAAAAGAGTTATTGATGGAATAATGGAAAGGTGTGTACTAAGAGGGGAGGGGTGAATCAGTACCATTTAAAACTTTTACCAATTAACCTTAGTAATCTTAACTTGTATAATCGACCATTGTTGCTTTTCTACCTCATACATGTAATATCTTATGATAAATGTAAATGCAAGTAAACAAATATAGAAACATTCATGAAACTCATTTATACATGACACAAGAATTGATAATGCATAAAACTACTGTTAGAAGGTAAAAATTGCGGCAGGGATGAAACCCACAAAGCTTCACTATCTGCAGAATGGAAGGTGTCGGTTAAGGCTACAAGTTGTGATCACTTCTGATAATCTTACCCTGTTAGGAGTAACATGTAAGACTTATTAGGTCTACTCGGTTAAGATATTTTAGCAACATAATGTATGTGTGCACTCGGTTAAGAGATTTACAATAAGAATGTTAAGTCCACCTTGAAGGATTTTTTCTGTTTGCTACAATTTTTAGAGAGTAGAAAAAAAACTATGACATGATAAATTTCAATCTTGAATTTGTGGATTACAGATCCATTAAGTTCACAAAATATATGTATCACCTATTGTGATGGATAATTCCTCTATTCTTCTCTCTAGCCTTGAATCTAGTTCTTCATAACTGAATTCTTCTTTATTTGTTCTTCTACATGAAAAACTATGTCTGATCCATAGATGTCCTTGTGCAACTACAATCATCATCTTCTTCATTGATTATACATCCATATATACAATGTCTTGAATTAATTAGGTTTCAGACTTTTCTGGAATAACTCTAAGATCTAAGGTTTACTGTTAGTAATAACTGAGAGGGGGGGGGGTGAATCAATGGCCTCAGTAATTTATCCAATTTAAAATTTAATCCACCGATCAATAATTCTCAAATTATTAATTCCCAACAAGATGCATGCCTTTGAAATACTTAAAATAAATAACTGTCTATCGGTTTACCTTGTCTGTCCTTATTCTCCTTGATAACCAATAAGCAGTAAACTATATTTACCGATATTCAATAAATATGCAGAGTATACCAGTCAATCCATAAATGCATATGTAGAATGTAAAACACTAAAGTAATTAACCATACACACATAACACAAGGATTTTAACGTGGAAACCCTGTTAAGGGAAAAACC
>MU224884.1:6737915-6749102 GCA_018584345.1 Thuja plicata
ACATGTATATATATATATATACATACATACATACATATATATACATACATACATACATATATATATATATATATATATATATACATATTGATATGTATGTATGCATGTCTGTATGTACACACACACACACCTGTGTGTGTGTGTATATTTTTATGCATATGCACATGTACATGCGTACATGCATACATATATATTTTTGTATGAACGTATCAAAAATGTACCCAACCCCACAAAGAAATTTCTGCTATACTGCCATTTTGTACCCACGTACTTGTACCCATTTTCATTCTCGATTTGGCAACATAGGTAACGGAGAAGCCAAAAATAGGGGAGACCATGAAGAAGAAGCCCAATGGGAAAATCAAATTGGTCATCTTCTCAAAGAGAGAGGAGAATATGTAGAAGCACTAAGATGGTTTCAAATTGATTATGAACTTTCTCTCAAGCATCTCCCTCAGAAGCAGCTTATGCACACGTGCCAATTCATCAGGGAAATGTACTTGTGCCTTGAAAGATTTAACGATGCACTGATTTACTACGTAATTTTTGATGCCTATTCCATTTTAGTTATAAATATTCCACACGGTAAATTTCCATTTCTTTTTATTAACATTCATTTATCTTATATAAATCATCTAACTTTATTATTAAACTCCAAGAAGGTCGGTGTTGCTTTTAAAAGTCGCAGACTGCATACGATCTTGATAGTTTGATTAGGTCTCATGGATAGGCTCTCGCCAATCCTTTACATATTAAACTTTAAGCTCTAAAACCACACATGTTATGATCTTAAGCCTAAATGTTAATATTATATCCAAAATTCAACTATCTGAACTTCAAAATTTAAAATTTACGTTTTATAGACCCTAAAAAAGGAGCTCAGTGACAACATTAATCTCTCTCCTTTTCTTTCTAAAATTGGAACCTACCAGATTGACATCAAGAAAGATTGCACCAAACATTTATTTATAATATATTTTACTTGTTAATTATCTAGAGTCACCAGAGATAACTTCACATCACACCATTTTGCTTTGATTTTGAATGTGCCCACCTCGACATATTGTGCCCAAATAAGTGAATACCAAATCCTTTTAGACATACGTAAAACCAAATTAACATACAGATCACTTAGCACCATGAATTGGGAGCATCAACTATTGGGTTTGAATCCAATGCTTAAGAGTTCTTTACCTCTTAGGATATCTCTACCTCCAATAATACCATTATTAACGCTCACCCTGTCTAGGAACGGTCAATACAAACTTGAATCTCTTTGTTCAAAAATTTACAAAAAAACACAACCTTTGCATGGATAGGAATAAAAATTTAAACCAATACTATTTCAATCCATTCCCAATCAATATTGGATATAATGAAGATTTTATAAACACAAACATAGTGACTATGTCCTTATGGCAGAGAATAGACAAGCAATTAAAAGTTTTTTTGATTTAAACTTCATTACATTGCTTCCTTCAACACACGACACTCTAGAAAAATCCCTAAAAATCCTATATTACTCTCCTTCAGTCTCACACTACCCAAATACCCTTCTACTAATTGGTTGACAGTCGACAAATCTTCACTCTTTTATTATTGTATTTAACTCTTTCATGACCTTTTAAGATTCTATCCTAATTTCATTTGTGTCAAGAAAAAGGTGAGGAACAATCTACATGTAAAATTGTGGAAATTAGGGTCAACTTGTGGTAATAAGGTCTTAATAGACCATCCATGATGAAATTAGGGTCATTAGGGTGATAGTTTCAAAATTTATAAAAGTTGTCAAGTTGCAAGAAAAGTTTCAAGCAACATTTCTTGCAACCAATTTTTCAATAAGTGTCATATGTGTTCAATTTTGGGTTCATGAGTGTTGGAAGATTTAATTTGTTTTATTAAGGCCTAACATGTCCATTTTTCATGATTTGGGATCAATTTGGGATCAAGTAGGCACGTAGGGAAGAAATTTTTATCCCTCTAGAAGCAAAGTTCGTCATCAATGGCAACCTTTTTCCAAGAGCAGGACATGGAACCAATAATAGAGGTAAGAATCCTTCTACTAATACTATTTGTATTATCAAACCTAATATTGAAATGTCCATTGCTATTGAGAAAGAGAAGGATAGCCTTAGGAACTCTGCAATCCTTTTGGCAGCCCAAGACATAAGTAAGCTCTACTCGAGAACCATCCTCAATCACTGGATGATAAGTGGAATCTTAACCTAGACTGTACTACCTAGAGTAAATATCTTTTGAAACTATGGCACACCCCTGCTAAACCTAAAGGGATTTGTTTCCTCTAGAATTTTCTTCTACAAAGGTTGTTTCTTAAGAAAGCATCTGGATCTAGCGAAATGTCTACTCTTTCTGTTCTGAACCTAACTCTATCCTACATATATTCTTTGATTGTCATTTTTCTATAGTCGTGTGGAGCCTATTTGGACTCAAACTAAACAGTAACTTTCATATTCTGGATATCTTCTAGGAATCTGATGGGAATGGATAAAAGATGCAATATTTTTTGGCCAACTCTTTCCTTTCACTTGCTCCGGCATATTTGGAAATTTAGGAATGATGATATTTTCAATAGTAGAAGTAGAGTTCTTACTGAGTATTTGTGGAGACTCATTTCATTTAATGTTTCCTTGTAGATCACCATGATTTTGTAGGTGAAATAACACAAAGTGCTAAAAGTCATCAAAGAAGTAAAGAATGTGCTTGACAAAGAGAATATTTCCTTGTAAGATGTCTACCAAAGATGGGATGGACTTTGATTATGATATCACCATAGGGAAGATGTTGTAGCAGGACAAAGATCATCAAAGGCTAACATAGAACCAGAAAGATAAAGGAGTTGTCACTGCATAAGAAAACACCTCAGGAGCAGCCACTATGGCTGATAAATAAGAGGAAGGGAACAATAATTCAACAAGATCGAGCTAGGTACATCAAGATTAGACATCATTTGGTACACCCATTCTGCAGGATCCTAGGATTGGATCCCAATATCAGGCACCCATCTCTGTGCTCCCTCGACTACCCTGGGAGGCTTATATGTTGAATCCATATAATGATATATTTCAGGACAACTTGAAGCTTAAATTGGTGGATCATCAAATTCCATGGACACATTTTAATTATTATTTTTATTTCTATAGCGTTGATAGGGCCTTTGTAATGAATTAAATTCCACCAAAGGGCATTGTAATGGTTGGAGATAGGAGTTAAATTCATCTTAGAGTAGGCTTCATTTATTTCCATGTAGAATCAGGCAAGTTCTTGACATTTCCTCTATGGTAGTTGCAATAACCCGTGATAGTGCAAATTTACATATTTAGCACTTTTAGTGCATTTGGCATTTTTAAATGGCTCTAATGGCCAACTTACAATCATTTGTACCTTATAGGTCTTTAAAAAATCTCATTTATACCTAGGATTCTCAAATGACCCCCAAGGTGCACTTCTAGCCTCCAAATGCCATCATAGCTTACATCATTGATCATTTTACAAAGGATTTACATACCAATAAAAAAATTGTTAAAAGCATAATAAAAGGACCAAATATGGTCTTGGGTATGTGCACCAAGTTGTGGACCAAAAAGGGGGGTATAAGTGGACACATTTTTCTGAAATCTGGTAAACCTGAACTTGCAATAGCCGTTTGAGGGTCATGTATTCAAAATAAAAAGATGTGCAAAAAATAGAAATTGTATTACTCTGAATCTAGTTTCTAAAACACTAATTGTTTAAAAAAAATAATAATATTAAGAGGGTCAAACCTCGCGCGCACAAAAACATGTTCCTAGTGTTTTTTGAAAAACATAACATGGTTGTTTCCATGTGCGGTACAAAAGATATAGCTATATTTAGTATTTTTAAACCCCTTTTGTAGGATGATGGGTAAGAGTGAGATCTAGAAGTTGTGTATTTTTTTGTAATTTTCTGATAAGTATTTTTTTTTTGTGATCTTTTGAAGTGATCGCATCCCAAAAATTTGGTACATGTTCGTGCACTAGGCATAAGTTGCATCAAAATAATAAAAAATGATTTTTTTTTAAAGTGTATCGAATAATGTGTAGAACAATAATATGTAATTTATTTTTAATTTGATTAAGTATATAAAAAGTTATTAAAAAATGGCAGACATGTTTGTGAGGACAATCGAGACAGTAAAGAAAATTAAATTTTACTATGCTAATGTTGTCCAAAAATAGAAAAATTTATATGGTTAGAAAGCTAAGAAGATGTTTGAGATTATGGTGAAAGTTATAAAGCTACCCAGTTGACAAATTGCAAACCTGATGAAGATAAAGTTGAGAGTTCATCTTACAAGATGAAAAACGTCTAAAAGTAAAAACAAATGGAGGGAAAATGCGCCTTCAAGCCTTTGGGTTGTTTTCCAAAGCTCTTCCCAAGCCATAACCTAATTGGGTTTCTAAATTTTAAATAAACCGATGGTGTTATAAAAAGAAAAATGTACGTTTTCAACTCCTCAATAACCCAATCAGGTTCTGGAGAATAAAACGCACAATTTTCACTTCTTCAAAACCCAATTGGGTTATGAAGAAGTAAAAATTAATCTCTCTCTCTCTCTCAATCCTTCTTTTTTCTTAGTTTTTAAGAACCCGATTGGGTTTTGAGTAATTAAGAGCATTGGTTCCTTATTTTCTCATTACCTGATCAGGTTCTAAGTAATTAGGAGCACTGAGCCTTTACGTTCTCATAACCTGATCAAGTTTTGAAGCCAATCGAGTTCTGTAGAATTAGGAATGTTGCTTGCTTCAATGGTCTTAAAACAATCATTGCAAGTTGTTTTGAGGTCCCACAACTATTTTTCTGTTGTTTTGTGTCAGGAATAGACATGTTTGCACTTTTTTTGCATGTTTTTTCTTTGCAATGATTTAAAATTGTATTTTTATTGGTGTTGTTAATGTTATTTTATCATTGTAAGTTCTCATTTCAAGAAAATGGTTGATTTGTTCTTATTTTTTGGATTTGATGTTCACATGTTATTCTATGTTCATGATATTATTCGTAGGGTCCATTGAATACAAACAATGGGAAAGAACAAAAGAGGAATAATTAAACAATGAGAGAGAGAAAAGGAAAGACAAAGGGAGCGCATGAGGAGAATATGACAAGGTACATCATCAAATGCAAGCAACGTAAGTGATGAAAATCAAAATGTTAATGTTAATGTGACAAATGCACCATTTCAATTTGATGTCATTAATGAACAAAATGCACATAATAAAAATGAGAATCATAAAAATACACCAATTGAAATGAATCTAATAAATGCACCTAATTCATCTAATTAAAATGTAGAGCATGCAGCTATGTTAACACCTCCTAGAATAATTTGTAGAAAACCAAAGTTTCTAATCGACATTGATGAAAATATTTTGAGGCCAATGCATGATAAAATGTCAAAAATAAATTGTAGAAGAATTGTAAAAAATATTTGGAATAATTGTTTTGAAAAATTAAATCAAAGTGATATATGTCAAGTAGTTGCTGAAACGATTAAGAATCTGAAATTTAGAAAGACAATGAAAATTATGGGATTGAGAACATCTGAAAATAGTACTGAGATAACCATTGTGAGAAATATATTCAATGAATAGCAAGCCATTGGTTCACAATCACTTAGTAAAGATGCTAATGTTATTCGACGTGTCCTCACATCAACTATAATGGGAAAGGAAACGAAACAATCTCATATAGTAAGCAAAACAAGCAAGTCATTAAGGATAGGTAGATCAACATTATGGAGAGCCTTACATAGGTGAGACAAAAATGAGGATCCAAACAATAATTCTCTTTGGTCATTCTCGGGTAGACTCCCACACAAGGAAAATGTTGTTTTTGATGCATTAAGAACATTAATTGAAAAGTTTTGGCATGAAAACACAAGGGTTTCACTGAACCAAAAGAGATGTTGTTAGGAGGAGAATCAGATCTAGGAATCGTATGCCACATCCAAAACACTTTTTGGATATGACACAAACACAATTTTATGAAAGTTTCCTCCAAAGATTTCCTCAAATTAAAATTAGTCAAAGAGTTTTTGAAATGAAAAAACCCTTTTACGTTAAGATTAATCATGCGTGCACCACATGTTGTTGTAGGGTACATATTGAATTTTCCATGCATTATGATATATATCGTCATTTTTGTTGTACTTTGAAGACTAACACTGTTTTGCAGGAATGTGGTCTTCAAGCACCTCCTACGTCATCAAGAGATTTTATGTCAAGTGTATTATGCAATCGAGATGATGGTTGCATTTGTTATATAAGATGATGTGTTTGAATGGATCTTGTAGTGCATGTGGTGGTATTGTAAAGTTGCAGATATTTCATCATCTAGAGAGCACAAATGAGATTGGAAATACACTAGTTTCTTTTGGAAAATACATGGCAGTAACTTATGGTCTAAAAGATGGAAAAGAACTTAAGAGGTGTGAGTTAGTGAAAAATGATATATGTGTAGCTGATTTTATGAATATTTTTCAAGAGAAACCAGTTTATGAGTACACACGTCATTCACATAGAGCTAGGTGGTTGGTAGAGAAATTAAATATATGTAAGGACACTTTTCCCCTTGGTACTATTGTCTCCATTGTTGATTTTTCTGAGAATTATACACTTAAACCTCACAATGAAGTGTAAGCATTGTTTTACCATTCTATACAAGTGATGATCTTTGTACATATAGCATTCTTGCATGCACATGATAGCATAAACACAGATAGAAAGGTTTTAAGAGAGTATCACTTCTACATCAGTGATGATCACACACATTCATCAGAGTTTGTTCAAGGTTGATTCAAAGTTTTTTATTAGAACTTAAGAGAAAGAGGTATTGAGTATGACCAACACATAATATGGTCAGACAATTACACCTCACAATTAAAGAATGCAAGGATATTCTATTGGTTGAGTAGGATGCACATGACAAGTGGCGCTTAACATTTTTGGAATTTCACGAAGGTGGGGCATGCAAAAGGTAAGCATGATGGTGCGGGTGCATGTGTAAAAAATGTTCTTGCCAGAGAGAAATTGAATTACGAAGGTGGTACAGAGTTAATAAATGTACAAAAAATTGTGCAATGGTGTAACTCTACGATGGGAATAGGTAATGAAGGTAAGTCTATGGTTAAAAGGTTTTTTTGGTTGATAAATGAGTCTAACATTGAAAACTTTCTAGATTGTTGTACACTTAAAGGATCAAGTGACACACACTTATTTAGAAGTTCAAATGCAACATCACTGGGTATTTATACTAGATTAATGGTATATTTTAGTTTTTCTTGTATGAATTTTGCATGGGAGGAATTTTAATAGAAAGAGTGGGTTGATGAATGGTCTTATACACCTTTGCAACAGCTTGATACATATCAACTTCCTAGAGCACTACAACTGAGAAAATCTGAAGCATCAGCAGATTTTGATCACATATCTGACCTAGGTGAACCTGGCAATTTCTTAATTTATTATTCATTTTGAGAAAAACTCTGTTGAACCTAATTGAACTCATTTTATTAGATACCTAATTGAACTCATTTTATTAGGTGGTTAAGTGATTAGGGTGTTAACTTATCCCTCTATAAATTGTAGGTCATGTATATGCAGCTATTGCAGATGAGAACAATGAGGAAGGGACTGATTACTTTTTGTGTCATTGTATTGAGGGAAAAAAGAAATTAACAACTATAGTCATTGATGGAGAGGGTATTGAGTACCCAATGGGATATGTTTTTGTGACAGGGACATGGCTTAGAAGGTACACTATCAAAATATAATGTGTTCTTGTTTGATGACATTGAGACCTCTTTATGTTTGAAGTCTCATCATTCTATTATACTTTATATGTTGAATTTTTTATTAATTTATGCTTCTATGAAATGTAGGTACCCTATCAAAAAATCCAAGAAGTGGTTGTTTAAGGACTATGAGACACATAGACATATTTTTGATTACTCGAACCTTCTTGTTGCAACAAATATTGAATTGATAAAGTATACTGGTAGACCTTGTAAGAAGAATTTATGGAAACTTCGTGAATCTGAACATGAGGAAATAAATGGCACAATAAGGGTTAGAGATGATATAGAAGGTTCACTCAATCAGTTCTGGGCCATCATGAAGAATCACTCTACAAATAGTAGAATTATTTTGACAATTTTGTATATAAATTTTACAAAACAATCTACCTTTGCTCTTTTGTAAATATAAATGACTATGAAGTGGTCTACATGCATATTTGGAGACCACATTTTGTATATTGAAAGAAGATCAAATTGTATATAAAATTGGCCATGGGTTGATTTGTATTCTGAGGGTCCACATTTTGTTAATTTTACTATGTCTTTGTATGTATCTTTGTCATGCATTGTATTTTTGTGTGTACTCTCTCTCTCTCTCTCTCTCTCTCTCTCTCTCTCTACCAAAGAAACAGCCTTGAAAATACTCTATCAAACCAAAGTAATAGGCATAATCTACAATCAAAATTATGGTGAATATATTCTATGCTTTGTGGATGTTTGAATTGTTTTACTTCTATTGCTGCCCAATTTGGATTATTGCACCTTGGGAATACTTCAGTTTGACTTGATGCAGAATGTTCTTGATGGTTTGCAAGCAAAAAAGGGTCTCCCCTAGAATTTACCCTGCCAAATGGAGCTAATGGTTTGGTCCCACAAAGAATGGTTTGAAATATGAACCATTGAGAAACTTTGAACTGAGCAACAATGACACTTTTTGCACCAACCAAGATTGGGTCAGAAAATGGAATCCAAGTGGAATCTCCCATAGCTAAGCCACATGCTTGTAGGCCTTCCCAAGATGGTCCTTGTGCACTTCACATATCTTTGATATCTCTCACGAGGTCTGAGATATGGATCTCCAAACATTGCTCCCAAATTTGGCTTAGTACACCTTGGGAACACTTTGGTCCAACAAGCATCAGAATGTTCTTGATTCTACATGAGTGAAGAAAGGTCTCCCCTAGCATTTATCTGGCTAACTAGAGCTGATGGAGTTGACGATTTGGTCCCACAATGAATGGTTTGAAAGATGCACCATTGAGCAACTTTAAACTAACCAATAATGACACTTTTTGCACCAACCGATTTTGGGTCAGGAAATGGAATCTGAGTGGAATCTCCCAGAACTAATCCGCATGCTTGTATGACTTCCAAAGACAGTCCTTTTTTACTTCATAGATCTCTAATATCTCTCACGGGGTTCAAGATATCGATCTCCAAATATCGCTGCCAAATTTGGCTTAGTGCACCTTGCGAACACTTCATTCCAACATGCTATAGAATGTTCTTGATTCTACACAAGTGAAGAAAGGTATCCGCTAACATTTTTCCTGCCAATTGGAGCCTATGGAGCTAACGGTTTGGTCCCATGATGAATTGTTTGAAAGATGCACCATTGAGCAACTTTGAACTGATCAACAATGACACTTTTTGCACCAACTGAGATTGGGTCGCCAAATGGAATTCGAGTGGAATCTCCCAGAACTGATCCATGGTCTTGTAGGAATTTCCAAGATAGTCCTTTTTCACTTCACAGATCTTTGAAATATCTCACAAGGTTTGAGATATGGATCTCCAAACATCACTGCCAAATTTGGCTTCGTGCACCTTGGGTACACACCAATTTGACTTGCGCCACAACATTCTTGATGCTACATGAGAGAAGAAAGGTCTCCCCTAGAGTTTACCTAGCCAAATGGAGCTTATTTTAATAAGATCTATAAGTTTTAGACCCAAACGTGTTCATTTATGTTTGTAAGAGCACAAGTTGCTCCTAGGTGAAAATGTTGTTAGATTGAATTGAAACAACACACCCATGATCTTTTATGGGAATATTAGTTGCATGTGTGGAAGCCCTAGAGTTTCTACTTGAAGGATCAAAACATTTTAGGAGGTTTTATGAATTTTGAAGACCAATTGGATGCATATTTCAGTGCCTGATCTAGAGGCCTAAAAGATAGCCTAGAAACTAGGGCTCAGAAGCAATTAGGGTTGTGTGTGTCTTGAAGATATATAAATTTGGATTCTATAAGGTATAGGTGATAGATTTCATAATAATATAGTCTTCCATAGGGTTGTGTGGAAGAATTTTCAAAGTTTGGTCAAAAACAGTGAGAATAGACCTAATACAATTAGGCCTAATTAGGCCTATCTCTGAGTAGTTATAATAAAAATATGGTTATCATGGCCAAAAGTGTTTGAAACACCTAGAATGGACATGTAAGGTCATTTGAACATAGGCTAGATTTTGAGAGGTGTTTGGGAAGATCCTAAGCAAGGGTTTAGGGTTCTAGAGGGAAATCTAGTGAGAAAATAAGGTAAATGGAGGACTAGTTGGACTAGTTGGAGTTGATTGTGCATAATTTCTTCATCATCTCAACTATACCTAGGAGGAGAGTTGAATTCATGGTCTAGGAGGCCAATCTTTGTGAAGGAGAAATAGGTGTCAGAAACTAGTGGATGGTTTAAAGAAGTTGATTAGCAACTTGGAGAAGGGTAAACACTAGAACTTTAGACCCTCTACATCAGACTCCTATCTAGGTCTGGTGTTGCTTGGGTTCCCTAATCCAAAAATCCCTATAACTTCCTAGGTGTACCCAAGGAATATTATATAGAGCATGAAAGATACACCTACAAACATAAATTCACTTAAGTCATGGAGTGCATACATATAGAACCTGAAAGATACACCTAAATACAATGTATCACATCAAGCATTAATTCACTTAAATCATAAAATTGCTTATGTGCTAGAGAAAACATGTAGCACATACATTATGAAGCATAGACATGAATTCACTTAAGTCATTCACATAGATCATACACATGAATTTAGGTTATGAGTCATATACATGAATATACATGAAGTACACACACAAGTACATTAATTTATCGAAACACACATCCATATATGCAAGTCATGTGAAACAATAATACACTTAAGGCATAAACATCCAACCAAAAAATTCAAGGATCAAATTTGAAGTTTTATATTAAACAAAATGAACAATAATAGCGTACATATCAATACATGGCGTACATGCCAAATCCATAATATAGTTACAAAAAATGACATCAACTATGTCCAAGTCGATATATAAAATGTACAAATGTCATATATATATATATATATA
>MU224884.1:6749309-6789233 GCA_018584345.1 Thuja plicata
TTCAAATGGTAAGACATATATATTTTCTCAAAATAAATAAATATTGGGCTATAATTTGCTGATAGTTGAATTATTGATTACCTCATCTCTTTCTCCTATGCTTGGGCTGAATGATAAATGAAATGGGCTCCATCGTAGGTGAGAGGGACTCCTATAAAAATGACAAGGTAGCTGAAGGACGGGAAGTGGTGAGTGTCCTATAACAAGAAAAATAAATAATACAAAATGCGTGTTATAAACAAGAAATACTAAAAAGTAAAAAATGCATGGAAAAAAAAGAAAATGTATACCACAACATGATTTGGAACTCCCATGCTGGAGGGATCCAAAACTATTGATGAATCAGTTTGGACCCTTTCCTATAAGGTAAAATATAAAAGATTTTATAGGACCGAGAAATACTAGATAATGCAAAAAATGTATACACTAGATAATACAAATTTGCATACTGAAGCCTTAGCTAGATCTCTTATGCTTGGGCTGAATGATAAACAAAATCAGCTCCATCGTGGGTGAGAGGGAATTCTAGAAAAATGACGAGGTAGAGGAAGGATTGACAGTGGTGAAGGGTCCTATAACATAAAAAATAATACAAAATACATGTTATAAACAAGAAATACTAAAAAGTAAAAAATGCATGGACTAAAAAGAAAATGCATACTGCAACTGGATCTCCTGTGATAGGAAAGGGATCCCTAGGAAGTGGAGAAGAAACGCCTCATCTGAGGCATCTATAACCAATTTCTGTATGAAAAGTCATAGCAAATGACATACTAATAGAGGAACATGATTTCTAAAATATCTTGAACAAACAAGAATGCAATTGAAATTAAATATGAAAACATGTTACCTCCTCCTTCTCCTGAACATCAGTAGTGTCTGGGGCATTCATTAGTTCAGTGAAACTCAATTGATTCTACATTTATACAATAAAAAATTCAAGTGCATTCATCAATATAGACTACATTGAAATGTTCATAATATATTTCGATAAATATCCTTAAATTGGACTTAATTACCTTTTTTGTTTCAATGTCCCTAACGATTTGTTCCTCTTTCCTAATGACCTTGAGCTTGGTAGGGTAGGCTAACAAAAACAAAATTAACATAAGAGAAATAATATGATACCTCATGGGTTCAATTAAAACTATAAACAAGAGGTGTGCAAAATATGATACCACATAGCTTTGTAAGCCAAAGTCAATGGAAGAAAGGGTGACATCCTCAATCTCAGAAATCTGAGCCCCTGACAAGCCCTATAAAATACCAAATAAAAATATAAGTGATAGTTTACAATGAAGATTATGATTCACTTGATTCCACAAATGATTATTCTCCAGAACTCTATTATCACAAGTTTATAAAAAAAAATTATGAACCATTATTATAATATAAAAAATTTCTCTTCTTTCACACACAAGACTATTATTTAACAAATTTGTAGTCACAGTTACAGAAGGATGGTCTGGATTGTATTAATGGGGGTCAGAGGTTAGGAAAAATTTTTCAGTAGGTAATAGGACTATTGTAGCTTGGCAGTGAGTATGTTTTAGTGTGTTTATCCTTAGGATGGAGGGATTTAGAGTGCTTTTAGGCTAAGAGTATGGTGCAAGAGCACCTCCTAATACATGGAGTCTCATGAAGATTGCAGACACTTGATGTTCTTAGTGCCCTCTTGGACCAAAGAGACCCAAGATATCTTATAGTTCAAGGCTTTATAATTATTCTATCATTGAGATCGAATCGAGAAACGTAGTTCCAAGTTTGTGCACTTATAAGACACTTGGTACACTATGGTCATGGGATATTTACTATGGTCATGGGCTTCAACTCTACATAAAACCAACTTGGCCAGATTCCCCTATGTCTTAGCCTTCAAATGCAATCAGTTTGGTGAAGAGATCTTACCTATAACTCTAGTTATCATGATTTTTGTCTTTGCAACTCTGGTTTTTGTTCATTTCTAAGAGTTTTACATTGTTTTTCAAGTTTGAATTGGATAAGAATTGGATAATATCTGATGGAAATATTCTTTGTAATATTCTTTCAAATATTCTGCAAGTTTTTTTTTGTTGATTTAGGGAGATGGCCATATGATCGAGCCCTAGGTGTATATCTCAATGTATGCACCAAATCTGAATATACACAGTAGTGTATAACTTCTAGAGAACCAAGCACCAAGTACCCTAATTGTGGATTTTATGTTGTTTTGTGAATACCTAAGTGTTTCAATTGGTTTCAGAAGGAAACACTTTATTTTTATAGCACTTGCATCAGAGTAGGTGGTATGGGTAGTGATGAAAATATTTGGGGTGCTTATGAACGTAAGTGTAGATGGGTTCTTGTCTATGGTGAAGATATAGACTAGTATATGGGGATTGTTCTAGTATGACAGTGAAATTCCAGAGAGTAAATTTTACTGAACTAGCAAGTGAATGTGCTTTGAGCGATATTATAAGGACCTTGTGATAAGTTGAGGGGTTCTTAGGATGTCTTAGAAATTATATATTGGGATTCTTTAGAAGGCCATGGAGATGTATTGAAGGATTAAGGATATTCACAATCAGTGAACAATCAGAGATTGTATTCATGATTTTGAACAAGAAATAAGAGTAAAAGAACAATGGTTGGATGCTCGAAATGATTTTCAAGGTTGATTAAAAATCTAGTAAGTGATTGGTTGGGGTATGAGTCTATGTATGAGTTTAGCATTGGTTGAATTGAGTCCAAGGATGTAGGACGGGAGTTCAAATCAATTTGAGTCATGATGACTAGACAAGGAAGTGAATTCCTTGAGTTCAATTAGATAATAAAAAATTCTTTGACCATAAAGAAATAGCAAAAAAATATACATGAAGTTACCACCATACAAATTATTAAGATATGATATTTTTAAAACAACGTACTATTCTATTTTATGAATATTTATAAAACATTACCTCAGGTGCTTGAGCTAGTCATGTACATCTACTAGAACGAGCACTCCTTGGTGTTCTTCTACCACAAGCTACACCGTGAAATGCATACTATTCATGTATCAATTTAGATTCTTCTATACATAAAAATTTATTTACTTTTAATAGATTTAGGTAATTAATTGAAATAACATGTCAAAACACAAATTTAAACAAACCTATGTCAGCTCTATACCATACACCATTGACAACAAATCATCTATGAGGGCCATATCCTCAGTAGTGGATTCCTAACATCTTCTCCCGCAATGTACACATGAATGGGATGTTGAACCATCTACACTCACATGTCTATCTACCCCATCACATATACCATTACAACTGATGCAGATATGCTCAATGGGCTGGGCTGACCCTGAAAGTGTATCTGATGATAATGTAGCCCACACAAGATGAGATGATCCTAATGGTGCATCTAATGACAATGGAGCTGGAGTGGGATGGGGTGATCCTAATGGTGCATCTGATGAATATGGAGGTGGCACAGGAGATGATCCATCCTCTACGCATATGGGCATGGGAGAATCTTCCCATGACTCAGCCGATATGTGAGGATTTGAGGAAGCCTTTAGAGCTGTATATATGCAGGTACAGGGGCATGATTACTCAGCTAGTGTTGGGGAAGATAGATTAGTTACGATCCTAGCTTGATGACCTAGCAGTAGTAGTATGGAGGCCATGGAGATTGATAGAGCCATGGGATGATACTGCAGAGCAACTAAGTTATATGTTTTTCTCAGGAGTGATGATTGGTCGTGCTATCACTGTGATTGATAGATTCTTGCAGAAGTGGGTATAGCGGTAGTTTGGTTGACCAAATGATATTTCTCAGTAGTATACTGCATATGCTTAGTTTATAGATGAGGTGAGGAGAGGTTGGCTAATGAAGCTAGATCAGAGAAGGACCATGATCGACATACGAGCATTGGTCCTAATATAGTGAGATTACTTGAGGGATGTAGATGATGGTGGCATGACCACAGAGTATCAAGAGCACTTTATGAGACATCCATTCCCTAGGTTCATAGATCCAGTCAGGATGGCAGGTCGAGGATGGTAGTACCTCCACAGGTGGTCCAGTAGCAGGTTCCTTTGGCTCCACCACCAAAGAGACCACAGTCGGCACCACATCCATGTATAGTATAGGTGGACATACCAGCACGTGAGATGAGAATAGATCCCAGTGCCACTGGCAGTGGGAAGCAGAGTAGGAGGAGGACGGCCGTGCAGCTAGAGGACATACAAGACCAGGCTGAGAAGTAGGAGGACCCGATGTAGGAGGACTAGCCTGTGCATGAGTCAAGACAAGGTGACACACCTTCCCAGACATAGGAGGCCCTACGCAGAGTGAGGGAGAGGGTCAGGCAGCTGACCAGACAGGTTGGAGACTTGATGAGAGACTAAAAGCATGCAAAAAGGCAAATACAAGGAGGAAAGTAGCAATGCAACAAAGAAAATGTGTAAAGCCAAGTAGTGTTGTGATAGATATAGCAATGTGGAACAAGAGGTGCATGTTTACTAGGTTTTCACCTTCTTGGCAAAATTTCTTTTTTTTGCTACCATGATGCCTGTTTGCGAGGTTTTCATCAATGGCACCTTTTATTTTTGTATTTTTCAATTTTTTAATTTTTTTTGTATTTTTGGAATATAGAATTTTTTTGGGGATACATCGAAGCACTTATCGCTAGGTTTTCACTAAGATGGTCATTTTTTCAGGACATTTTCAGATTTTTAGAATTTTTTTAGGACTTTACTATATACATGAGCATACTGAAGATGTCTCAGTTGTAGAACCATTTCAGATGAAGAGCATTGATGGGCTCCTTGAGTTGCTCCCCTTCAGTAGTAGAAATTTGATAGGTGCTAGACCCAAACACTATAGTGACAATATATGGACCAAGCCAATTTGGTTCAAATTTCCCTTTCTAGATCTGATGTTGTTGATTCTTAGGGTTCTCCATCAGAATAAGGTCACCTGCTTGGAAATCCCTTTTGTCTATGCTTCTTGTTATAGCTCTTGGACATCCTTTTCTGATATTCTCTAAGGTGATCAAACACCACTTTCTGACATTCATCAAGTAGTTCTAGCTCTTGTAGCCAAGATGTTCTGTTATCTTAATTAGTAATGAGGCCTTTCATGGAGACTCACAGAGAAGGAATCTCAACCTCAATTGGTAACACAACATCTGCTCCATAAACCAAAGCATAGGGAGTAGCCCATGTTGGTGTTCTTATGCTTGTCTTGTATTCCTAGAGAGCTGGATTGATCTAGAGATGCCAATCTTGTCTAGATTTGTGCATTGTGTGATGCAGGATTTTAAGGATTGTCTTGTTGGATGCTTCCACCTATCCATTACCCTGAGGATAATAGATGGAAGACCAATGAAGAGTAATTTTGAAGTTAGAGAATAGCTCCGTCAAACCTTGTTTTTGAATTGCCCCTCATTATCAGTGATTATTTCTGAGGGTACACCATGCCTATAGATGATGTAGTTGAGAATGAACAAAGCTACTGATTTTCCATAGGCAATGGTGAGAGGGATTGCCTCCACTCACTTGGTAAAATAGTCTATAGCTGTGATGATGAACTTATGTCCATTTGAGGATGAGGGACAAATCTGACCCACCAAGTCAAAGGCCCATTGTTCAAATGGCCAGAAATTAATGAAGGGAATAAGCTCCTTTGCTGGAGCATGAATTATATTACCATGTAGTTGACATTGTTTGCAAGACTTAGCAAAATTTGTAGCTTCTTTTTCCATATCTGGCCAATAGTAAACAACTCTAATAAGTTTACGGGCCAATGTCAGTACGTTACATTGAGACCCACAAATGCCTTCATGTACCTCTACTAACACACATTTGGACTCATTGGGTTCTAAATACCTAAGGAGGGTACCATCTAGACCATGCCTATACAAGTTGTTAGCTATGTTGATAAACCATGAAGCACTACGGATTAAGTCACATTTCTCATTCTGGGTGTAAGTGTCTAGAACAATCTCATCATGAAGGTAGGAAAAGATATGATAGTAGCAAGATGAGTCATGTCCAATGAAAAAATAGATCATCTAGGAATTGGGGGAATCATAGGCTGAGTAGCGTAACATCTCCACTAGGAATTCATGTCAAAAATAATTTTCTGGCATCTGTAGCATGGAAGCAAGACTAGCCATGTCATCTAATTCTTTATTATCTTCCCTTGGAAATTATTGAAATGTGATGTGAGAAAAATAATTTTTGAGGTCATCAACCAACCATTTATAAGGCACCAGCTTGTCATCCTTTGTTAGATAGATATCATTTACTTGATTGATGACTAAATGTGAATCTCCAAGGACATTGAGTTTGTCTACTCGCCACTCAAGGGTGATCTTCATACAATTTATTAAGGCTTCATACTTGACAATGTTGTTTTTACAAGGAAACAATATCTTATATGCTTTTGGTAAAGAGTACCTTTGAGGTGTAATGAATAGTATCCCAACACTTGAACCTTGTTGGGTAAATGAACCATCAAAACACATAGTCCAAGATCGATGTGTGAGAAGTAATATGGACTCATCTGGGAATTCAATGTGTAATGGTTGATGATCTACTAGAGGTGCTTCTGCCAATTGATCTATAATTGCATGTCCCTTAATGGCCTTCCTTTCTACATAATCAATATCAAATTCACTAAGAAGCATGACCCATTTAGCTAGTCTACCCGTGAGGGTAGCTTTACTTAGACAATATTTCAGAGGATCAATTTTAGTGTTTAGGCGTGTAGTATGAGCAAGCATGTAGTGCAACAGTTTTTGTGAAGTAAATACCACTGCAAGGCAAGCCTTCTCTATAGTAGAATATTTTTTTCATATGAGACTAGAGTTCTACTAATGTAATAGATAGCCATTTCTTTGTTGTGCTCATCTTCTTGAGCCAATAGGATACCTAGTGATGTATCTATAGTAGAGATGTAAAGTATAAGCAACTTCCCATGAATAGGAGGCATCAAGATTGGTGGGTTTGCAAGATATTGTTTAATTTGTTGGAACCCCTCATCACATTCTTTGCTCCATTGGTAAGTCACACCCTTGTGTAAAGTCTTGGTGAATGGTTGTGACTTGCCTGCCAGTTGTGAGATAAAGTGTTAGATAGATTGTAGTCGGCCTTGAAGTCCTCTCATTTGTCTGATATTCTTTGGTGGTGACATTTCCATGATAGCTTGTACTTTCACAGGATCCACTTTGATTCCTTTTGTAGAGATGATATAACCAAGTAATTTTCTAGATGTTACGCCAAATGCACTTTTCTTAGGATTGAGCCTCAGACTAGACTGTTCCATGTGATCTAGTATAGGACCTAGATCTGCAAGACGTTTCCCTTGGTGCATTCTCTTAGCTAGAGTATCATCAACATAATCTTCCATTGTTTTATGCATCATGTCATTAAATATGGTGGTGATAGCTCTCTAATATGTAGCACCGGCATTTTTTAGTCAAAAAGGCATGACATTCCAACTGAAGGTGCCCCATGCACATGTGAAAGAAATTTTCTCTTGGTCCTCTGGCACAATATTTATCTGGTAGTAGCCAAAGAAACCATCCATTAGTGAGTAAATTTCATACCCTACTATCATATCTACAATCATATCAATATTAGGAAATGGAAAGTCATCCTTAGGACATGCCAGATTCAAGTCTCTGAAGTCTGTGCAGACTCAGATAGATTTATCATGTTTTGATACTAGAACAATGTTAGAGATCCATTCTGCATAGTCAATTACTCTGATAAATATTGCCTTAAGAGGTTTCTCCAATTCAGCTTTGACAAGTAGAGCCACATGTGGATGTATTTTTTTAATTTTTTGCTTGACGGGATTGACGCCTGGTGCAATGGAAAAATGGTGCATTATTAGATTAGGGTCTAATCCTGGCATGTCTGAATATTTTCATGCAAATTTGATCTTTTTATTCTGGAAGAATATATTGAATTCCTCTCTTTCTACCTCAGATAGTGATTGTGCCAAGCGAATGATCTAAGGTTTAGCTTCTATACCCAAGTTGATTGGTTGAGTTGGTTCAATAAGTATAGATGATCGTTCCTAGAAATGACTCAGAAGTGCATCAAGTATCTCATCCTCAGGTGCCTTAAAAAGGTTTTCAACCTTGGATACATCATTTATTTTGACTTTTTTAGGCTTTGATACTGCCACGATGTGGTTTTCACCATCAGAGCACCTATTTTTTCTTCTTTTGATTTTGTGACTAGGATACTTGATGTCATCCTCAGTCATGTTGACACTTTCTTCACTAGTGGAGGAAGTTACAGGTTTGACAACATGGAGGTAATAGGCAAGAGCATAATCATTCTAGAATGTAAGGACTTCATTAGATGGGGAGGTAGAGTTCCAGTCTATAAGCTCAAGATGGAGAAGTGAAAGAGAAGTGATGGATTCAAGTACATTCATGGTATAATCATAAAAATATGGAAAATCAAGTTGAGACCTAAAGCGATCTCATCCAGAGGTATATTTGAATTTCTTTGATTCCTAGCAACTGTAGTAGATGACACATTAACATCTATGGAGTCAGACTCGTTTGACCTTACACTAGACCCTTCACCTACTTTTAGAAGATTTTCATATGTGTGAACTATATATGTATCTCTGTCAGAGGTGACATATGAAAAGCTATCAAACTCATATTCATGAGAGTCTATTTCATCATTAGGTGTCATGTCAAGAATGTCAGTGAAATCAACCCTTTGTCCCTAGTTGGGATGAGTTCTACCTAGAACCTTTGTTATAGTCAGATGAGCACCTTTTGACCTAGGTACCTCATTAGTGTTTGATAACACTGGGGATAACTATTATCACCTCCTTCATTTTTGAGTTCCACAGACTCAGGCAAGTATTACCTATTAAAAGATTGTTGATTCTTCAGCTTATGTATTTGGTGGATTAGTTCATTCACTTGCTACCTACTTCAGACCTCACTGTAATAACTTGTAAAGAACCTTGGAGATTGCAATAATTAGTTTAGAATAGAGTACTACAAGCCAGGCTATGGTCTTAATAACATAAGCCAATGAGACAAGGACTTTCATCCTTCTTCCTTTTACTTTAGGAGGGGTAACCTAATGATTTACTCTTTAAGAAACCAACAAACTTCAACAGTAATCACTTAGGAGTACAATTGATTCTACACAAAATACTCTGAAAATGATTGGTTTGAATAGTATTTGAATATTTGGATGATGATAGATTATCAAATCAATTCCTAGACCAGTGCCTATCCTTTGGGCTTATGGAGTCAATAATTTGAAGTTCACAAAAATACACAAAAAAAATAATATTATAAGCTGCATTACAACTTACATGCAATTCAGATAAAATACCTTACAAATTATCTTGTCACCTCTATAATATTTTATCAAATCCTTAACTATTGTTATGCTCCCTCAAACTACTCACAAAACTTAGTTCTTTCCTTGAAAGAAACTTGCAAGTAACTAGATAGCTACCTTGTAGCTAAAATGCTTAAAAATACCTTACAAATTTAAACATAAAAGAGCATACACAACAAATAAAGAGACAACAATAAAAATAGAGTAAAATGGCACTGTATTTTATTGATATGGTCCTGCTTTAGTACATAAAAAGCTTAAAAGCTTGAAGACACAGACATAAATCTAGAAAGTCTGATTTTAAATATATTTCAGCCCCCTTGCTATTATAATTTTGATCTATATATAGGTCCTTAACCATCTTGGAATCCTTCATGTTAGGATGCAACAAGCTTCAGATGGTTTAAGGAACCTAACCCTAAAACTACAGAAAAGACAAAAGAAGAGAATGTAGAAGCAGTGGAAAGACAAAAATAGGGGATAAAATCTGATACTCTTTGTCTTTTTCTGGAATCTGGTGCCATTGTCTGACAATGTTTAGGATAGCTTATGATATTCATAGCAAGACTAAGTGACCACCATTACAAGCTAACTTACACTTATCTTCAATAGTGGCTAATCTCCCTATGCTCAATGGTCAGGCACCAAGTGTTCCTCTTTATTCTTCATCTAGGATCTCCTCCTCTGCCAGAGGCTTCTTTTTCTTGGGCCTAGTCATCAGGACCCATGTTGTCACTTCATCCTCTGTTGGCCATTTAAAGCTCTGAGTACTCTATACCTGCACCTTCTGCCTTTCCCATCTGACATCTGTGATGCTTTTAACATCCATTAGGAATTCATTCATGTTAGTATCTACCTTTAAGGCTTCATCTAGGATCTTGTTAAAACCTCTCATATATAAATCTGATCCTGAAATAAATGCCTCATTGTTGGGAATTCTGCTATCAAATTCGCTCCCCCAAGCCTCTAAGGACTTCACTTGATCATCTTCTCCTTTCAAAGGAGGAACAAACCTATTAAAATCTGAGGAAAATAAGCTCAACCTAGCCTCTATCTTATTCAGTTTACCTTTGAAGAATGATAAGGCTATGTTAACCTTCTTAATTTCATCCTCAACCTCAATCACAACCTCAGGTAAATCTAATCTATGTGGTTGCAAAGAGGCAAGCTTTTCAAATTTTTGGGCCCTAGGAGACCGAGTAACAAAATAAGGGTTCAAAATGGCAATATACCCTGTTACCTCCATATGTAGGGTGGGCAATTTATTGTAGGCATTTAGGATGACATCTATTTTATCTTTGATTATGTCAATCCTATGCTGCAGAATGCATTGTAATGCATTTAGGGCAACCTCATTCTTTTTTTTCTCCACATCCTCTTTCTCAACTACTTCCTCTATTTCTAATTTCTCTTTTATTTGTAGAGGTTGTTCTGAAGGTACATAAACCACCTCAGGCTTCTCCTGTAGTTGTTTCAGCAACTCAACAATTTCCTTATCCTGTTGATGTATCTTTATATGGCACAATTCCCTATCTTTAGCTAGGGCACTGGTTTCCTCAATTAGAATGCTACACTTCTCAGAAAATTGCTTTGTCTTTTCTTCATTTAAGTGAGACCAATGAGTCATAATCTGAGAAATCTCTAAATCTCTAGTGTTCTGCACAGTCCAGACCATTTGGTTCCCCACCATATTCTCCTGAATGTTTACTAATTGAGTTTTTTGGTCTTTGGGACATAGGCTCCACATGGCGAAAGCTTGTGACTTTGGACTATATCCAAATCCCTTTATCATATCACCCATCTAAACCTCACTTGCCAATTTTAGGTCTAGCTACTTCCTGATCTGGTCAATAATGAATGCTAAGGCTAAGTCCCAACCCTTAGCAAGCAAAATTCCACTGTTTAAAACTATTTTCCTTGCCTCATCTAGAGAGACATACTCACTATCATTATCATAGGCTTGCAAAGCTATCAAAGCCTCATTGGTAACTATTTCTTCTCCATCTACTTTCAACTACGCCCTTATCTTCTCTTTCTTGTGTCATCTCAAAAAGTCCTTGAATTCATTAGTCTTAATAAAATTATCATCACTCAGAAATTGTTGTTTATGTAACAATCTCTCATCAATACATGCCTTTAGAGGAAACTCTATATTTTCATCCTCATCCTGTTGCTACCTCTTCCCCTGTCTAATTATCTTTCTTAGGTTATGATCATATAACCTATTTCCAAGAATAAGGGAACTTAATCTATCTCTTTTCTTCTCTTGCCTAACAGAAGAAGTCTGACCAATGTCAACTTTTTGCCTCTTAGCAGAAGGTTCTTCTATATCATCTGGCTGAGAGACCTCTGTTAGGTCAATGATATGGCCCTCTCCTCCCTGTTCTTGTGATACCTCTACAATATTTTGTTGAGGCTGATCATACTAAGGTGGACAGGCATAATCACCACCACTATTACTCTCATACTTTAATTGTGAATGTTCAGGCTCCTTCACTCCTTTCTTATCCAAAACATTATCCAATTGTTCACAGAGTATATAAAAATTATCAATCATAGCCTTAATATTGTCAAAATAAGGTAGATCAGGGTTAAATCCTCCAAAAGACAACCCATTTCTCTTTATTTTCTTTTCCAGATTCAACAATTCCTGAATCCTCTCCCTTCTTGTTCTGATTTCATCTTCATCAAGAAGATTTCTTGTTACATCCTCTTCTATACATAAAACCATGCACATTTGTATTAGGGATGGTAGGAGTCAAAAGTTTCCTAACTCCTATCATGAATCCCTCAGGGTCGATATAACTGTATGATTTTGCCCCCATCTTGCATCTCTCCAACCATTTACTTATTGAATCAATGGCACCCTTGCCAATGGTAAAGTTAAAGATCTTAAACTATCTAGGGGTTAATTTCCCCTTCCTGTGTGGTGAAAAATGTTCATTATCTATCAACAATAGTTGCTAGATGAATTCCATGGCAGAAACTCTGGACGGTACATGGTAGGGTAGGACATGAGGTGGATGTGTGCATCCATATACCCTAATCATGGTGAAATTCTCTTCTAAGAAGAATTCTCCCCATTTATGATCACCCTCCCACTTTTCCACATACTCACAAGGTCTCAATAGTTGCAGCACCTTTATTGGGAGCCTGGTTTTGCTGATACCCATGCTCTACATTATTGGATATACAATCTAGTTTTCAAATCCACAGAAGTCACAATCCTTGGATGTATAATTCCATATCCTAACCCAAAACTGAATGGGATTAGGTTGACCCTAGAAAATCCTTTTGAGGATTCAAGTTATTCACATCCATAATCCCAAAGTTAAAATGCAATAACAAATGCATTAGGATAGAATAGTGGAAGAGCCTAGGCTCCTTCTCCTTTGGGTCCTTCATCTTCTTCTGTGCATCTATAAATCCCTCTTGCATTTTATCTATAATATACTGTATATAATCATAATTTGTGCTAGAATTCACATCTTGTAGGTCTAACACCATCATCAAAAATCCAACACTTATCTTCTCTGCCACTCCATCTATCCATAACACTCTACACAAGGCATAGGAAATATACTTGACATAAAAATGTAGATCTTTGAAGCGGTAGGGAGCAGTTCTAGGTATAGGAGTAAGATGATTCCTAACCTCTTTAAGCATATGCTTTTGTAATTGGGTCCTAGTAGCACCAGGTTGTAATCTATACCTCTCCTCCTGTCTAGTAAGATTTATCTTGGTGGACATAGTACTGTATAAGCCAAAGGCTTGCATAAATGAATTCCTATTTAAAATCAATAGGGGATTACCAGCATTCTTCTTGACTGTCCTAGATAGGGCATCATAGTGGCTAGAAAGACCTAGAAAAAATTCTATGTCTATAAAAACATCAGGAACAATCAACCTAGCAAGGCCACTAGTACAAGGGTTTGACATTGGGATAGCTTTATTAGAATTATTATAGAAGTAGTTATAAAGAGAAAACCTGTTGATCCCAGAGTGCAAGCATCTCTGATCTCACAGTAGTCATCTGCCAGCGAATTTTCATTGGACCTCTTGTTTTGTGTAGACCCCGAAAACAATTTTAAGAATTCATCAAAGTAATTCCTCTTCCCTTTCACATCATCATCTACTTTATCACTTCTCCGACTGTTTGAAGCCACACTGACAGCCTTACTCATTTTGTTATGTATCAAACCTCTCTCTTACCAATATTGAAACAAATCTATGCTTAGAACACACTGCTCTTCTCTGTTCACTGCCTAACAATTCAAGAAACTTGATAACCAACTAGGTACTCTGCAACTGACCAATTTCTACTTTCTGAAAACAAAAGACCTAGTACTTCTTTGCTCTGCAATTCTAAAAGTATGATAAGTACAAATCTCATCATTTGAAAGGCAATTCTTTATGGTAACTATTCTAAGTACAAAGCTCATCATTTGAAAGACAATCAATTCTTCTTTCAATTTAGCACGTTATGAAATTAATTGAAATCCTAGCCGTAGTTCATGAGTGTGACAGGAAATCAAAATCATATATGTGCATCTTCACAAAAACCCTTATAAAATTTGAAGAGGGTGACATGTCTCCATATGATTGATTTTCTATTAGACATCTCAGCTACCCTTTTCATATAGCAATCAATATTCTAGATTGTCATTGGATGCTGAATCTTTCACATTGTCATGTCAGAAACTACCGCCTTTTATGAATTTTCATATTCAATGACCACATGACTATGTAGTATTTCCTTTTCGCTGACCAATCTCCTTAACCCTTAATTCTTTTGGAGATCTAGCGACTATGTAGTTTTCTTTACTTGGCTAACCATAGTTATCTTCTGGCAATCATGTGACTGAATGAATCAAAGTCACTAGATGAAAAAGCTAACTCAAAGTTTATTTGGAGACCCTGTGACTAGCCTTTATCTTCACCTTTAACTATTTGTCTCCAAGTTGATGAGTGTTTATTTCTCATTACGAGACCCCGCGACTAACGTTAGTCGTCTAATCGCTGACTAAACTTTTTTCTTGATGTTACTTTCAAAGACTACACGACAACCTTTACCTTTTGGTTTTAATTCATAGACTATGAAACTAACAGTTATCTCTTTGTCGTGAGCACTTTTCCTTATCATGCAAATCTGATGGAGACTTAGCGACTACCATTGATCTTTACCTTTCTGCATCTGACGGCTCCACTAAGTCACTGAGTATATCTTTAAAAGATTTTAATCATCCGGAGACTACATGGAAATACCTTTAGTCTCTTAATCGCCAAATGACTCTTTCCTTTTGGGAGACTACATGAATAGCCTTATTTAGCTCATTATGGACATGTGTCTCCTTTAACTGTGTTGGTGCCCAAAAATGCTGAATTGGATTTCCCATGGACTTGCCAATCCAATGTTTAGAAAACCAATTGTTTTTGGCCAACTAACGGGAATGATCGATTATGATCCTCTTCCCGTGCACTTCTAGCTCTGCAAGAACAAGGTGGGTGAACCTTTACCTTAACCACTATCTACTGGTTTAAGGAAATTTATAGAAGATAAATTGTGTACAAAATTAAATTGGTCTCTCAAGATGGCAGGTAGGCTTGAATAAATCAAATTGTAAGCAATATATCATAAATTGTAAATTGAAATACTTTGAGTAATTGAAAGAATGTTTAGTATATATGTATGTAAATTGAAAGAAACAGATAGATAAGATATCACAAAAATATAACAATGAACTGAACAACTATAATCCAAATAATGATTAGACCAGTGCCTTATTCTATCATAGGCAATAGAGTCAAGATCATTCCAATATTATGTTCAACCTCAGAGACATTTTTACAAGAAAAATTATCACTTCAAAGGTGTTATGGAATGTACATGCAACCTAAAACAAATTCAAAGATATTTCAAAAAGGTAATACTTCTCAGATGACAGCCCAATTGATTGAGGCCTCAATCAACAAAATTTAACCATGCAAAATGAGAAAACCAATTGAAAATATAGACCATGAATCAAATCAGGAAGTATGCACATCAAAATATCACTTTGAAGAAGTTCTATTGGTTTATCCGAGGGACTAATTGTAAAATGATAATGAAACTATTACACATGTGAAAGAAAAAGGACTTATCTTTATTGATTTTGAAAAAATAGTACATCTAGGTCCATGTTATACATGTTGATTAAAAACTATCCAAATATGTGAAATTATATTATATTGAATTGTGTTGTCTTTACATTTTACATTATGTATATATATGTGTTTGTGTGGTTTTCACACCTCCTTAAGGTGAAATGACACAACCCTTATTATAAAATATTTTTAAAAAAATAGTAAACTAACTAAAAAATAACTACCTAACTTTCAGATTTGGCTTTGGTCGAAAATCCAAAACACATCATGAAAAGCTAAGATTATTTCTGGAGATAGGAAATTTGATTTCCCAAACTGGGTCAGTTTTAGATTTTAAAAAATTGACCATCTTCAGCCTCTGTCGGCATCATCTTTGTAGTAGGTTGAAATTCTAGCATTTTCTAAAGGCTTCGATTAGTTGGTTCTATTTATTTGTGTCATAAAGCTTCCTTCCTTTAATTTTTTTAGTATGGAGAAAATTTCTTCTTGATAATGGATTGGGACTTCTAAATTCTCAAAATTTAGGGTACCACCAGTGGCTTTTTCTAGGGACGTATGCTCCTTGTGAGCATAGTGAGATTTTAGCTATCTCTGGAGAAGCAAGCCAAGTATCCACACTTAATCTGATGCAAAGTGAAATTAGGTGGCCGCATTCCCCCCCCCCAAAAAAAAGAAACAATTCTTCTTTCCTTTATCGAACACATAATTCTGATCATGTAATACTTTGGATCTCCCAAATAGGATGCCACCATTCTCATGGACAATAGTCATTTCTTTATTAACATGCTTTGACTTTTGTTTACCCTTAGAAAAGTTAGGAGGTGCACTGTAGTCCTTTCTAAATAGAATATCCCCATGCATTTTATAAACCCTACAAGTAACTAGATTGAGCTCCTCTGCTTGGATGCCTTTATGTACACAATCTTCCCTATACTCAAGATGTTGTTTCTCTTCACAAAAAGGATTTGGAGATAACTCACATTCAGGAACTTCTTTCTTATCAAGAATTTGATCAGATAGGGTTCTCAAATGATTTTTAGAACAAATCTTCAACACATTCTCCTCATTATGTCTATTTGATTCCATCTCATCTTCACATGTTTGATACAAGTTCTGCTCATAGGATGAAATAATGCATGTGTCACTTTTTGAATACACTTCCCCATACATATTTTGAGTTTCATCATCTTCAAAATGATCACTAGGCCCATGGTCTTTATCATGATGTTGGTGGACTTTATTGCATATAAAATATTCTTCAAATAATGGATTCAAGGATATAGAGAACTCAGGCATATCTCCATGAGAGCTTTCATCTGAAACTTCTTTGTGTTCATATGTTGTATGCTATTCTATTTCATCTCTGTTATTTGATTCCTGAAATTTATCTTCTTCATTTAGTACCCCCTGAGTATGTACTAATCCATCAACTTTCTTACTGCGGTGGATTGAGAAAATATTTACACCATTTTCTTGAATATGTTTATGATATTCAATGTCTAATAAATCTGAAAGCTCTTCTATACTAAGAAGGTCTTCTTCCTCATCATCATGGTCATTGATGCATGTCTCTATAAAATTCTTAGCATGTACAAATTCCTCTTCAACCTGATCAATTTTCTCTTCCTCCATGACATCATTCTTTTCATGTATAGGAACCATTTTAGTCTGATCAAATATTTCAATTGCATTCAAATTTGGAATACTAGTAAATTTTTTCCTATATTCATCCCTTTCTTCCCTCAACTCTTCACATATTTGATCGGGAAAATCTAACAGCTGAGAATCATGGTAGATTCCCAAATCAAGAAGTTTATCCATTAATTCCTTTCCAAGAGGCCTAATATCCGAAGGTATTTTTTGATAAATCCTTATCATTCTCATGAACAAATGTATTGCAGATTCTCCTTCATATCTTTCCAAATTGAAGAATGTATCCAAAGGAGACATGTACAATACTTCTTCAACAATATAATTTGGATCTTCTTCCATGCTGAAAATTTGGTCTTCATACCGTTCATTTCACATGTTGTCTTCTTCACCACTGACATCATGAAACATATAAAGAAACCATTGCTCAAACTGTTTCCATGATAAGATGGACTGCGTAGGTGATGATTTATATTCTTCTTGTGCATTATTTTTTAATGAGCATGCAAATAGCTTCATGGCATCATCTTTTGTATGGACCTCATAATTATCAAGGAATATATGAAAAGCATCCAAATGATCAAGAGCCAATTCATCATAATCTCCATAAAATTCAGGAACCCTCTGTGAAAGTTGTGAAAACAATTTACTAGAACTGCTTTGACACTTCCTAAGATCCAAAGGCCTGGTATCAACATGAATCAAAAACCTTTTGAACAGTTGTTTAAACATTATTTAATAGGTCTTCTATTACTAATTAAAGGACAAATACTCATCCCTTCCAAGCTATCTCCCTCAGTGGAGAAATTAAAAATTTTTGACATACAAGGTCGCCACCTTTTTATCTCCTTTTGAGTCTTTTCCCTCAGTAGAGTCACTGACTAAAATAATTTATTAAATAGAGTTGCCACCTTCTTATTAGAAGGAAAATACTTACTATCTTATGGATTCTTTTCTACCAGTAGAGTCTTAATTACATCACCAGAGCTTCTAGGTAATCTTCAATGTTGTCTTTCATAGACAACTCCCCAATAGAGTCGCCAATTTGTTGGTGCCTAAAAATGCTGAATGGGATTTCCTATGAACTTGCCAATCCAATGCTTAGAAAACCATTTATTTTTGGCCAACTAATGGGAATGATCGATTATGATCCTCTTCCCCTGCACTTCTAGCTCTGCAAGACCAAGGTGGGTGAACCTTTACCTTAACCACTATCTACTGGTTTAAGGCATTTTATAGTAGATAACTTGTGTACAAAATTAAACTAATCTCTCAAGATGGAAAGTAGGCTTGAATAAATCAAATTGTAAGCAATATATCATAAAATGTAAACTGAAATATTTTGATTCATTGAAATAATTTTTAGTATATATGTATGTAAATTGAAACAAACAGATAGATAAGATATCACAAAACTATAACAATGAACTGAACAACTATAATCCAAATAGTGATTAGACCAGTGCCTTATTCTATCATGGGCAATAGAGTCAAGATCATTGCAATATTATGTTCAACCTCAGAGATAGTTTTACAAGAAAACTTATCACTTCAAAGGTGTTATGGAATGTACATGCAACCTAAAACAAATTCAGAGATATTTCAAAAAGGTAATACTTCTCAGATGACAGCCCAATTGATAGAGGCCTCAATCAACAGAATTTAACCATGCAAAATGAGAAAACCAATTTAAAATATAGACTATGAATCAAATCAGGAAGCATGCACATCAAACTATCACTTTGAATAAGTTCTATTGGTTTATCTGAGGGACTAATTGTAAAATGATAATGAAACTATTACACATGTGAAATAAAAAGGACTTATCTTTATTGATTTTGAAAAAATAGTACATCTAGGTCCATGTTATAAATTTTGATTAAAAACTATCCAAATATGTGAAATTATATTATATTGTATTGTGTTGTCTTTATATTTTACATTATGTATATATATATGCGTTTGAGTGGTTTTCACACCTCCTTAAGGTGAAAAGTCACAACCCTTATTATAAAATATTTTGAAAAAATACTAAACTAACTAAAAAATACCTACCTAACTTTCAGATTTAACTTTGGTCGAAAATCCAAAACACATCATGAAAAGCTAAGATTTTTTTCTGGAGATAGGAAATTTCCTTTCCCAAACTGGGTCGGTTTTAGATTTTTAAAATTCGATCATCTTCAGCCTCTATTGGCATCATCTTTGTAGCAGGTTGAAATTCCAGCATTTTGTGAAGGCTTCGATTAGTTAGTTCTATTTATTTGTGTCATAAAGCTTCCTTCCTTTATATTTTTTTAGTATGGAGAAACTTGCTTCTTGATAATGGATTGGGACTTCTAAATTCTCAAAATTTAGGGTACCACCAAACTATTTGTCTCCAAGTTGCTGAGCAAAACTGACTTAGCACTTTAATCCAGTGACCACCCGACTGTCATATATTCTAAACTGCTTGTGGTTTGTTTTGGATTCTCGGCATCTTTCACTTAACTGTCATCTTACTTGGAGACTGGGTGATAGAAACCTTTTAACATGTTACTTAACTGCATCCCAATTTGGAGACTCCACGACTAAAGTAATTTCTAAGTCTCATAAATATTTACTAACTGCTAGCCTCTTTACATGACACCACGACTTAACTATTTGCTTTGGCTACTCACTGCTAATGTGCTTCTTTATTGGGAGACTCCGTGACTGAAGGACTCCACCAAGTCTCATAAAAAATAAAGAATATTCTGTTTCCTCAAGAAACATCTCAACAAGAGTTAATCATCAAGTCTCGTAATAAAAAGGAATATGCTCCTAGGATCAAGTGACTGGGCGACTATTATAAAAGGCACATGACTTAATTTGTTCAAAAAGGTAATGCAAAAATAGAAACTTGATTAACATTTTAGGGTTTTTTAGCATTTTGACTTCAAACAGAACTTAGGGTTTTGAGGTTTTGCATTATTCATGTGGATTTTGACCCAAAAACCCAAAAAATTCACAGGGATATTATGAGAATGAGACACTTCTGACTTGGGAAAGAAAAGAGCATGAGGACCAAAAAAAATTAGGGCAAATGAAAAAAAACTAGGAATACAACCAATAGTGGCTCTATCTAAGGATTGACTAAACATAGTTTATGGCAAAGAACAGTAGAATCTCTGGTTGTAGACCTTTCAAAAAATGAAGAAGACACCTAAAATAGAAGGGAAACTATTTTACAGTATTTACAAACACAAAGGGAAAGTATTCACAATATGATACATATTTACTTGTGCATTAATTTGATTCTTAGTTAAAGAAAAGATTCAAGAATTTCCCATGAACAGGCAACTCAAAATTTTCTCCCTCCATATTCTTCAATAAATAAGAGTCTTTTCCAAAATTTTATGAAACAATGAATGGTCCTAACCATAAAGACTCAAACTTTTGGTGCTTACCTTTGTCTTCTACTCTTTCATTCCATTGGAGAACTATGTCACTAGATTGGAATTTTCTCTCAATAGCCCTCTTATCAAAAAGATACTTCATCTTTTGCTACAACTTTATGTTTTTCTTTTGACTATTTCTCCTTGCTTCATCCAATTCTATTAACTGCATCATTCTATCTTGCATATTATCAGAAACATCTAAATGTTCCTCTTGTATAAATTGGCATATTGGCAACAAATTATTGATAGGCAATCTTGCTTGTAGGCCATATACTACCTCAAAAGGAGATTTACCAGTTTCTTTTTTGAGTGTTACTCTGTCAGCCCAAAGTGCTAATTTTAACTTAGTGTGCCATGTTCTTTTATTCTGTTCCAGAGTCCTTTTTAGTATTTTCAATATAATCTTGTTACTGGACTCAGTTTTTCCATTAGCCTATGGATGATATGGGGATGAGTATGATATTTTAATCCCATATCGTTCATAGAAACTTGTCATTTCTTCTAATCTAAAACTCATGGCATTGTCCATCACTAACTTAGTGGGTACACCAAATCTGGTTATAATATTCTCCATGAGAAATTCAGTGACTACCCTACTCATTGCTTTCTTTGTAGGGATGGCTTCAATCCACTTGGTAAAATAATCTATGGAAACTAATATCCAACTATGTCCACCACTAGATTTCTCTTGAAATTCACCAATAAAGTCAATTCCCCACATAGCAAAAGGAGCTTCAGTACACACTGGGTTCAGCAACACAGCACCTGAAAACTATAGTTTATTGGAAAACCTTTAACAAGGTTCACATTTCCTAATATGTACATAAGTATCCTTGAATAAAGTAGGCCAATAATACTCTGCCCTTAAAATCTTATGGGCAGTAGTTTTAGCAGAAAAATGACCTCCATATTCTCCTTCATGTATTTCAATCAAAACTTTCTCAACTTGGTATCTGTCAAGGCATAAAAATAGTACACCATTATTATCTTTCCAAAACAAGTCACCTTGGATCAAAGCATACCTTTGAGTTTGTAATTTCAAACTCCTTTTCTAATTCTCAGAAAAATGATCAGGAGACTTAGCATTTTTGAGAAAGAATACAACATCAATATAGTATGGTTGCCTTTCTTTGCTAGTAATAGCTTGATCATGTCATTCTGTCTGATTTAGCTGTACTAAATCTAGGTTCTCTTCTGTCATGAGCTTTTCCAAACTTTTTCCTCTTATTAACTTTGTAATATGGATCTCAAGGTTGAATTCTTGAATTCTGGTGATCCACTTACACCTCTTACCAGTTACCTCTGATTGTGTAAGAGTATCCTTCACTATTGAATGAGGAACATAAGCCTATATTTTAGCACAAACCAAGTAAGGTCTAAAATATTTCATGGCTTTTACCAAGGCATAAGTCTATTTCTCCATTATTTCATAATTAAGCTCTGCATCCTGCAAGGATTTACTCTAAAAAGAAATTGGATGTTCAAAACCTTTCTCATCCTTCTGAAGAAAAATATTAGCAATCATATGAAATGATGCAAATAAAAAAAAAAGAGAAAGGCCTAGTATAATCTGGAGATTTTAGAACTGGAGCCTCCTGTACTTCCTTTTTTTATTTTTTCAAATGCTTGTTGGCTTCTTCATTCCAAACAAATTTGGCATCTTTCTTTAATAACTTGACAATGGGTTTAACAATTTCTGTAAAATTTGCTATGAATCTTCAGACAAAGTTAATCTTTCCTAAGAAAGATTGCACACCTTTTAAGCTCTTTGGAGCAATCACCTTTTGAATTACCTCCACTCTCTCAGGGTCTATTCTTACCCCTTCCCTAGACACTATATGTCCAAGCAAATTTCCCTCTCTTACTACAAAATGACACTTCTTGGGATTTAGTGAGACACCATATTCCAATGCCTTATTAAAAATCTTACCCAAGTGATCACAGTGATCAACAACCCTTTTGGAATATGCAGTCAAGTCATCCTGATAAATAACCATGAATAAATTAATAAATTCTTTGAAAGTAACATCCATAGCCCTTTGAAAAGTTGCCCCTGCATTTATTAATCCAAAAGGAATTCTGATATACACATAAGTTCCCCATGGAGTAGTAAATGCAATTTTGTACTGCTCTGACTCTTTAACTAAGACTTGGTTATAACCTGAGAAACCATCCATCATAGACAGAAACTCACAACCAGTCACCTTATGCAACATTGCTTCCATATTCAGTAATGAATAATTATCTTCCAATGAAGCAATATTTAGATTCCTAAAATCCACACACAGCCTGATATCACCATTTTTCTTTCTGACTAGCACTAAATTTGACACCCAAGTTGAATGTCTGATGGGTTGGATTATCCCAGTATCCTTGAGTTTCATCAACCCTTGTTGCATTTTAGGAGCCAACAATGGGTTAATAGGCCTCTATGTTTTCCTAAAAGCTTTCACATCTAATTTCAATGGGATTTCATGTTGAAAAAGGTCTTCTCTATATGCTTTCAAGTATTCATATGATGAAGCAAAGACATGTTTATAGTTTCTCAATAATTTGATCAGATTTGTTCTTATGTGAGAGTCTAAACCATTCCCAATATAAATTATTTGAGAACTATTTTCAGATCCTAAGTTTATTTCTTCTAAATCCTCAATCTTGGCATTGCTTAACTTTGATGAATCATTTTGCTGACTAATAAACAATGCTTGAAGCTCAACCAGACCCCTAGGAATCTTATTAGAACTTAATTGGACAACCTCATTTCCAAAGATGTAGTCTTTTTTATCATCATGTTCTAGTAAGGAACTACAATCTATGCTCTGGTTCTCATAATGGTCTAGACATTGCATGAAACTCAGAATATCTTGATCATTATGGAACACGTGCTAGTTGTATATGTTGTCTGAAACAACTGGTCTTGTTTTGACTTCTAGTATTGATACCCCATGTAAGGTGAAATCTTCATTTTTTAAAGCAACATTTGCTAAAAAATCAGCCATTATATTTTTTGACCTTTCTAACCAACTTATATCAAAGGCATCAAACATTTCAAGTTGATGCCAAATAGCATATTTGTACATTTTCAATCTGTCATTTTTACAACATATTTGGATCTAACTTGTACTACCACCAACTCAGAATCACCATAAACCTTTAAACACTTTATACCATGTTTGATAGCAATTTCAAGTCCTAAAAACAAAGCCTCATATTCTGCAGTATTGTTTGTACATTGGAAGGCTAATAGAAATGAGTACTGAAAAGTTGTACCTGATGGGGATATCAACAATACTCTTTCCCCTGATCCTTCTTTAGAGAAAGCATCATCAAAATACATTTTCCATAATCTATTTCCCTACATAATCATTTCTCTGTTCAAAGGGTCAGCCTCTTCATTTTGATAATAAATTTTATTTTTTTGCATCTTGAAATTTTCCATGTCTATGTCAATCCAACAATTAATGTTAGTGTCTTAAAATTTTTCTATCATGTGGGGAGTTCTACTCTCCCTTAAGGCTTTAACATTTTCTCCAGCAATGTTAAAAGTAGCATATGATAAATCATTTTGTATACTACCTCCCATTGAAGAACTCCACTTTCTTGATAGCAACATGCCATGATGTGGTGGTGTGTCAACCACAAGAACATTCATGGTCATTACTACATCAGGGCAGACTGCTAATTTGAAAGGAATAGCCTCAATGGTACCAATCATAGGGACCTCTCTAGAGTCCATAGCTTGGAATCTCCCATAAGGAGTATCAACTTGTAATCCCATTGACCTCATGATTTCAACTAGCATAACTGAATTAGATGCTCCTGAATCAATCATGCAATTTTTTAGCATCTTATCATTAATTATCAATGAAAGAAAAAATGGGTCAACAACTTTTGGGGAAGAAGTTGCATTCAAGAATATTTGAGGAATTTCATATGTTAACACCTTGACTTCCTTTCCCTTGGTAATTGGCCTTTTACCATCATTCTCTAGACTTTGAACCTTTATTGTGGGCACACCATTTAGTAATGACATTACTTTTTCCTTGTGTTCTTCAATTCTCATCATTTCCAGAAATGGTACCTTAACTGTCATTTGGGACAAACATTGACCCATATCTACTAGAGTGTATCTCATATCTAAAAACTTTCATTTGTCAAAAGTGACATCATTTTCTTCATTATGTTCTTTTAGAGCTGATTCTTTTAACTTTTTGTTCTCTATCTTTTGAATAGGAATATTTTTTTCTTGTCTTTTCACATCTTCTTCTTGTACAACATTTGGCTCTAAGGCTTTTGTAATGATTTTGACCTTATGTTTATTTAAATTTTCACTAGGTCTGTCCTTTCTCTACTCATATTTAGTGTTTGTCTTATTTTCTTTTATAAAGACACCTGATGGTTGACTACCAGCACCACCTACTACCCTATTTCTCAAATGGTAATTGCTTCTAGCTTTATTCACTAAATCCGCAGTAATTCTAGCCTTCTCTTCATTTGAAGCTTTCCTAATGAGTGGAATATCTTGATTGTCTTGAGAATAACATCTTATATCATCATCAGTCTCCTCAGTTTCACTATCAGATAAGATCTGTTGATGATGATTTTCTATCCTCCTTTGTGAAATATAAGAATCATGATTTTCATCTTCACTATCTGAATCTATATCATAGCATGAATAAGTATTGGTCATACTATGATCACACTGTTCACCCTCATCATTCCCCTATTCTTCACTTAATCTCAAATCTAAGGAAATAATACAAAAATAAGGGTTATGAGGGGCCTCACATGCTTCACACCAAGTATCATCATTGTAGAAATGGACAAAAATTTTATGAAGAGGGTCTGGAGTTCTATTGTCTATCATATATTTTCTAAGTACAGTAACAGGCTTCCCATCTTTGAACTGAGTTCCATAGGGATGGTTTTGCATTCTGTTTTGAGGATTGTATGTAGTATTATAAGAAGGTCTATTGTTCTGAGGAGCTTTATATTCTTTATAATCTGGTTCTTTTAGATTGCTCCTACTAAACCTTGAATCATCCCTCCTATTCAAATTACTAGATACTCTTCTGTTCATTTCAATATTGACTGCTATTTTATAAGCATCAGTAAGAGTTCTAGGGTTTTTATCTCTAAGAGCATATCCCATTTTAGAATCAAAGGCATTCAAATAATTTGCTAGACATACCTCTTCATCTAGCCTTATCTTCTGAAATAGCTTGTGCATAGCTCTCTGAAATCTTGTATTAAACTCTGTGACTTCTTCATTATAATTCTTTTTAATATTGTTGAATTCATTCAACAAAAAGCCTTTATTTGTTTTGTCTCCATATTGATCCTTAAACAAATCAATCAACTCATCCATAGAAACAAAAGATCCATTAGAAAGGCTCCTAAAACATTCTCTTGCATCTTCCACTAAGGATTGAACAAATAATTTCATTAATACATCCTCATGAGTGATATTCAAATCATCAACAAAATCAATGAATTTCCTTAAATGCGTTTCACAAGAAATAACATTGTTACCTACAAACTTTGGGATTTTTTCTCCTATATCACCCACATCTTTAGGAAAGGCATTAGGATATCTAGGGATACCAACAAAATGAAATTGTTTGTACCTTTGAGCATGCAATGGTTTCCTTTGAAATCTATCATCCTCTTTAGAAGTAGTGGCCTTTGTTTTAGAAGCAGTAATATTCTCAGGGCCAACATAAGCATATTTTGAAGACTAAAAAATCTATCTTTTTCTTCATTTCAATGGTAGCAACTTCCATTTGTGCTTTTTCCAACATTTTCTCCATGGTTTCTTTTTCAATTCTTAGTTTCTCTAAATCAATGGCCAACTTGGACATTTGTTTAGTTAAAGGCTTTTGAAACTTAGGTTCTTGATTTCTACATTCACTCATCTTTTTCTTTCCTTTATCTTTTTGTGAAATAGGAACCTTATGAGTGAATGATATTTCTTGGTCCTTCTAAAACCTCTCTGTATCTTTCATACTTTGATGTTTTGAAAATCTTCTTCTATTCTTATCAACATTCCTATGATCATTTTTTTTCTTTCTCATTTCTCTCTCCCTCTTCATTTGTTGAACCAGGGCAAGTTGTTTCAAGATGAACTTCTCTTCATTTTCCAGCATATCAGAGGGAGCATCTTCTGAATCTAAACTAGATGTGCTAGTCTCTTCTCTCTCATTTGAAGTAGAGGTGACTGTGGGAGTTTCTAATACCCTCTCAGTAGCTTCTTCATACTCTGATGTATTTCCATCATGAGAATGTTGATTGGTATTGATATCTCTCCTAACATTACCCTCTTTACCTCTTGGAGGGGTCTCATCCATGTTAACTGGATTTCTCTTTTTTCTCAAAGAAATTTCCATCCTTGAGGACGATGGGAGTCCACCATATAATAATTTCTCAGGATCAGTTCTCATCCTTGACCTAGTATTCATTATGACAGATATTCACTCAATTTGCACTAATCTCAGAGATTTTCTTTTAGAGTCGCCACCCAATAACTTGGGATGTATGAATACTTCATCAAAGGATAACTTTGACAACCACCATCGGTATGATTTGTAAAAATTTTAAACTTTAAAACACCAGAGATTTATGACTACTTGGACTAGAGATATTCTAAAATTTCTTAACCAGACTCTATAATCTCTACTCCCTAGTAGAGTCACACTGCGGTAACGGAACCAACTGTTAGTTGTATTCCTGGTTTTTGTTCATTTGCCCTAATTTTTTGTGGTCCTCATGCTCTTTTCTTTCCCAAGTTAGAAGTGTCTCATTATCATAATATCCCTATGAATTTTTTGGGTTTTTGGGTCAAAATCCACATGACTAATGCAAAACCTCAAAACCCTAAGCTCTGTTCTAAGTCAAAATGCTAAAAAACCCTAAAATGTTAATCAGGTTCCTATTTTTGCATTACCTTTTTGAACAACTTAAGTCATGTGCCTTTTATAATAGTCACCTAGTCGCTTGATCCTAGGAGCATATTCATTTTTATTACGAGACTTGACAATTAACTATTGTCAGGATGTCTCTTGAGGAAACAGAATATTCTTTATTTTTTATGAGACTTGGCAGAGTCCTTTAGTCGCACAGTCTCCCAATAAAGAAGTACATTAGCAGTCAATAGCCAAAGAAAACAGTTAAGTCATAGTGTCACGTAAAGAGGCTAGTAGTTAGTAAATGTTTATGAGACTTAGTGATTACTTTAGTCGTGGAGTCTCCAAATTTGGATGCAGTTAAGTAACATGTTAAAAGGTTTGTATCGCGCAGCCTCTAAGTAAGATGATAGTTAAGTGAAAGATGCCGAGACTCTATGAAAAAACACAAGTAGTTTAGAATATATGATAGTCAGGTGGTTGCTAGATTAAAGTGCTAAGTTAATTTTTTCTCAGCGACTTGGAGACAAACAGTTAAAGGAGACACGTGTCCACAATGAGCTGAATAAGGCTAGTCGCGTAGTCTCCCAAAAGGAAATAGTCATTTGGAGATTAAGAGACTAAAGGTATTGTCATGTAGTCTCCAAATGATTAAAATCTTTTAAAGATATACTTAGCAACTTAGTGGAGCCATCAGATGTAGAAAGGTAAAGATCAACGGTAGTCGCCAAGTCTCCATCAGATTTGCATGATAAGGAAAAGTGCTCGCGACAAAGAGATAACGATTAGTCGCATAGTCTCTGAATTAAAACCAAAAGGTAAAGGTTGTCACGTAGTCTCTGAAAGTAACATTAAGAAGCATTTTTAGTCAGTGATTGGGTGACTAAGGTTAGTCATGGGGTCTTGCAATGAGAAATAAACACTCAACGACTTGGAGACAAATAGTTAAAGGTGAAGATAAAGGCTAGTCACGAGGTCTCCAAATAAAATTTGAGTTAGCTTTTTCATCTAGCGACTTTGATTCATTCAGTCGCATGATCGCCAAAACATAACTATGGTTAGCCAAGTAAAGAAAACTACATAGTCGCTAGATCTCCAGAAGAATTAAGGGTTAAGAAGTTTGGTCAGCGACAAGGAAATAATACACAGTCACATGGTCACTGAATATGAAAATTCATAAAAGGTAGCAGTTGCTGACGTGACAATGTGAAAGATTCAGTGTCCAATGACAATCTAGAATATTGATTGCTGTATGAAAAGGGTAGCTGAGTTGTCTGACGGAAAACCAATCATATGAAGACATGTCACCCTCTTCAAATTTTATAAGGGTTTTTCTAAAGATGCACATATATAATTTTGATTTCCTATCAGACTCATGAACTACGGCTAGGATTTCAATTAATTTCATAGCGTGCTAAATTGAAAGTAGAATTGATTGTCTTTCAAATGATGAGCTTTCTACTTAGAACAATTACCATAAAGAATTGATCGAAAGCTCATTTTTAACTTATCATACTTTCAAAATTGTAGAGCAAAGAAGTACTAGGTCTTTTTTTTTCAGAAAGTAAAAATTGGTCAGTTGTAGAGTACTTAGCTAGTTATCAGGTTTCTTGAATTGTTAGGTAGTGAACAGAGAAGAGTAGTGTGTTTTGAGCATAGATTTGTTTCAATATTGGTAAGAGAGAGGTTTGATACAAAAAAAAATGAGTAAGGGTGTTAGTGTGGCTTCAACCAGTGGGAGAAGTGATGAAGTAGATGATGATGCGAAAGGGAAGAGGAATTACTCTGATGAATTCTTAAAATTGTTGTCGGCGTCTACACAAAACAAGAGGGCCAATGCAAATTTTTTGGAAGATGACTACTGTGAGATCAGAGATGCTTGCACTCCACGATCAATAGGTTTTTCTCTTTATAACTACTTCTGTAATAATTCTGATAAAGCTATCCCGGTGTCAAACCCTTGGACTAGTGGCCTTCCTAGGTTGATTGTTCCTGATGTTTTTATAGACATGGACTTGTTTCTAGGTCTTTCTAGCCACTATGATGCCCTGTCTAGGATAGTCAAGAATAATAAAGGTACTTCCCTATTGATTTTAAATAGGAATAAATTTATGCAAGCCTTTGGCTTATACAGTACTATGTCCACCAAGATAAATCTTACTAGACAGGAGGAGAGGTATAGATTACAACCTAGTGCTGCTAGGACCCAATTACAAAATCATATGCTTAAAGAGGTTAGGAATCATCTTACTCCTATACCTAGAACTACTCCCTACAACTTCAAAGACCTGCATTTTTATATCAATTATATTGCCTATGCCTTGTGTAGAGTGTTAGGGATAGATGGAGGGGAAAAGTAGATAAGTGCTAGAGTTCTGATGATGGTGTTAGACTTGCAAGATGTGCATTCTAGCACAAATTATTATTATATATAGTATATTATAGATAAAATGCATGAGGGATTTATAGCTGCATAGAAGAAGATGAAGGACCCAAAGGAGAAGGAGCCTACATTCTTCCACTATTCCCTCCTGATGCATTTGTTATTGCATTTTAACTTTGGGATTATGGATGTGAATAACTTGAATCCTCAAAGGATTTTCCAGGGTTGACCTAATCCCATTGAGTTTTGGGTTAGGATATGGAATTATACATCCAAGGATTGTGACTTTTGTGGATTTGAAAACTGGATTGTATATCCAATAATGTAGAGCATGGGTATCAGCAAAACCAGGCTCCCAATAAAGGTGTTGCAACTATTGAGACCTTGCTAGTATGTGGACAAGTGGGAGGGTGATCATAACTAGGGATACTTCTTATTAGAAGAGAATTTCACCATGATTAGGGTATATGGATGCACATATCCACCTCATGTCTTACCCTACCATGTACCGTCCAGGGTTGCTACCATGGCATTCATCTGGCAACTATTGTTGACAGATAATGAACATTTTGTGCCACACAGCAAGGGGACCTTAACCCTAAGACAGTTTAAGATATTTAACTTTACCATTGGCAAGGGTGCCATTGATTCAATAAGTAAATGGTTGGAGAGCTACAAGATGGGGGCAGCATCATACAGGTATATCAACACTGAGGGATTCAGTTAGGAAAATTTTGACTCCTACCATCCCTAATACAACTGTGCATGGTTTATGTATAGAAGAGGATGTAACAAGAAATCTTCTTGATGAAGATGAAATCAGAACATGAAGGGAGAGGATTCAGAAATTGTTGAATCTGGAAAATAAGATAAAGAGAAATGGGTTGTCTTTTGGAGGCTTTGACCTAGATCTACCTTATTTTGACAAAATTAAGGCTATGATTGATAATTTTTATATACTCTGTGAACAATTGGAAAATGTTTTGGATAAGAAAGGAGTGAAGGAGCCTGAGCATTTAGAATCAGAGTATGAGAGTAATAGTGATGGTGATTATGCCCGTCCAGATCTATATGATCAGCCTCAACAAAATATTACAAAGGTAGCTCAAGAATAGAGAGGAGAGGGCCATATCATTGACATAATAGAGGTCTCTTAGCTAGATGATATAGAAGAACCTTCTACTAAGAGGCAAAAAGTTGACATTGGTCAAACTTCTTCTGTTAGGCAAGAGAAGAAAAGAGATATAGTAAGTGCCCTCATTCCTGGAAACAGGTTATATGATCATAACCTAAGAAAGATAATCAGACAAGGGAAGAGACAACAATAGGATGAGGAGGAAAATATAGAGTCACCTCTAAATGAATGTATTGATGAGAGATTGCTACATCAACAACAATTTCTGAGTGATGATAATTTTATTAAGACTGATGAATTCAAGGACTTTTTGAGATGGCACAAAAAAGAGCAGATAAGGGCTCAGTTGAAAGTAGACGGAGAAGAAATAGTTACTAATGAGGCTTTGCTAGCTTTGCAAGCCTATGATCCTTATAGTGAGGATCTAGATGAGGCAAGGAAAATGGTTTTAAAGAGTGGCATTTTGCTTGCTGAGGGCTGGGACTTAGCCTCAGCATTCATTATTGACCAGATCAGGAAGCAGCCAAACCTAAAATTGGAAAGTGAGGTTCAGATGGGTGATATGATAAAGGGATTTGGATATAGTCCAAAGTCACAAGCTTTTTCCATGTGGAGCCTATGTCCCAAAGACCAAAAACCTCTATTAGTAAACATTTAGAAGAATATGGTATGGAACCAAATGGTCTGGACTGTGTAGAACACTAGAGATTTAGAGGTTTCTCAAATTATGACTCATTTGGCTCACTTAAATGAAGACGAGACAAGGCAATTGTATAAGAAGTGTAGCATTCTGATTGAGGAAACCAGTGCCCTAGGAAAAGATAGGGAAGTGTGCCATATAAAGATACATCAACAGGATAAGGCAGTTGCTAAGTTGCTGAAAAAACTACAGGAGAAGCCTGAGGTGGTTTATGTACCTTTAGAACAACCTCTGCAAATAAAAGAGAAATCAGAAATAGAGGAAGTAGTTGAGAAAGAGGATGTGGAGAAAAAAAAGAATGAGGTTGCCCTAAATGCATTAAAATGCATTCTGTAGCATAGGATTGACATAATCAAAGATAAAATAGATGTCATCCTAAATTCCTAGAATAAATTTCCCACCCTACATATAGAGGTAACAGGGTATATTGCCATTTTGAACCCTTATTTTGTTACTCGGTCTCCTAGGGCCCAAACATTTTAAAAGCTTGCCTCTTTGCAACCACATAGATCAGATTTACCTGAGGTTGTGATTGAGGTTGAGGATGAAATTAAGAAGGTTAACATAGCCTTATCATTTTTCAAAGGTAAACTGAATCAGATAGAGGCTAGGTTGAGCTTATTTTCATCAGATTTTAATAGGTTTGTTCCTCCTCTGAAAGGAAAAGATGATCAAGTGAAGGCCTTAGAGGCCTGGAGGAGCGAATTTGACAGGAGAATGCCCAGAAATGAGGCATTTATTTTAGGATCAGATTTAGATATGGGTGGTTTTAACAAGATCCTAGATGAATCCTTCAAGGCAGAGACTGACATGAATAAATTCCTAATAGATGTTAAAAGCATCACAAATGTCAGATGGGAAAGGTAAAAGGTGTAGGTACAGAGTACTCAGAGCTTTAAATGGCCAATAGAGGATGAAGTGAAAACATGGGACCTGATGACTAGGCACAAGAAAAAGAAGCTTGTCATGGAGGAGGAGATCCTAGATGAAAAATGAAGAGGAACACTTGGCGCCTGACCATTGAGCACAAGGAGGTTAGCCACTACTAAAGATAAGTGTAAGTTAGCCTGTAATGGTGGTCACTTAGTCTTGCTATGAATATTAGAAGCTATCCTGAACATTGTCAGACAAAGGCGCTAGATTCCAGAAAAATACAAACAATATCACATTTTATCCCCTGTTTTTGTCTTTCCACTGCTTCTACATTCTCTTCTTTTGTCTTTTCTATACTTTTAGGGTTAGGTTCCTTTAACCATCTGAATCTTTTTGCATCCTAACATGAAGGATTCCAAGATGGTTAAGGACCTATATATAGATCAAAATTATAATAGCAAGGGGGATGGAATATATTGAAAATCAAACTTTCTAGATTTATGTTTATGTCTTCAAGATTTTAAGCTTTTTATGTACTAAAGAAGGAACATATCAATAAAATATAGTGCCATTTTACTCTATTTTTATTGTTGTCTCTTTATTTGTTGTGTATGCTCTTTTATGTTTAAATTTGTAAGGCATTTTTAAGCATTTTAGCTACAAGGTAGCTATCTAGTTACTTGCAAGTTTCTTTCAAGGAAAGAACTAAGTTTTGTGAGTAGTTTCAGGGAGAATAACAATAGTTAAGGATTTGATACAATATTATAGAGGTGACAAGATAATTTGTAAGGAATTTTATCTGAATTGCATGTAAGTTGTAAGGCAGCTTATAGTATTTGTTTTTTGTGTATTTCTGTGAACTTCAAATTATTGACTCCATAAGCCCAAAGGATAGGCACTGGTCTAGGAATTGATTTGATTATCTGTCATCATCCAAATATTCAAATACTATTCAAACCAATCATTTTCAGAGTATTTTTTATAGAATCAATTGTACTCCTAAGTGATTACAGTTGAAGTTTGTTGATTTCTTAAAGAGTAAATCATTAGGTTACCCCTCCTAAAGTAAAAGGAAGAAGGATGAAAGTCCTTGTCTCATTGGCTTATGTTATTAAGACCATAGCCTGGCTTGTAGTACTCTATTCCAAACTAATTATTGCAATCTCCAAGGTGCTTTACAAGTTATTATAGTGAGGTCTGAAGTAGGTAGCCAGTGAATGAACTAATCCACCAAATCCGTAGGCTGAAGAATCAGCAATCTTTTAATAGGTAATACCTACCTGAGTCTGTGGAACTCAAAAATGAAGGAGGTGATAATAGGTATCCCCAGTGTTATCAAATACCTCAACAATTAACCTTTCTCTTGTCAAAAGGGAGTTTGCATTCAAGTATAGTTAGTATAGTGTCATTTTAAGGTTTTGGTGCAAGAAAAAGAGCTAACAAAAGGAATGTCAAGAACTTGACAAATAACATCTCTTTTAAGAGGGCCAAATCTGATTGGCAACACAACTAGCCCCTTAGATTTACATTCTTCTTCATCATATGCTTTAATATTAATCTTTTTGCAGGTATCAATGAAGTCTTCACTGTAGCCTAACTCAGTAAGGAAGCTAACAGAGAAAATATTGAGGCTAGCACCGTTATCTATGAGAACATGGCGAACATGCTTTGGACCAATCATGACTTCAATGTGCAGAGGGTTATTATGTGGGTGACTCAAAGAAAGGTCATCTTCCTCAGATAAAGACAAGTAATGGGAGGAGGTCAAGTGACCTACCATGGATTGAAACTGGTCGAGATCAAGATCTTTTGGGACATTTTCCTCGATGAGGGCTTTGTCTGAGATTTCCCTGTGAGAAGGGGAGATTTTTAGAAGCTCAAAAATAGTGATATGGGCATTAGTACATTGCAATTGATTGAGAATGCTGTAATTGGCAGCATTAGATGAGGAATCCAATTTTGGATTCTTATTGGCAGAGCCAACATTAGCTCTGTTTGAAGGTTGAGTTGATGTTGACATAGAAGGCTCAAGGCCTGTGAGGATGATCTTAGTGCGAGATCAAGTAAAAACATTAGCACTGACCTGAGGTTGTTCTTGTTCAAAAGACTAAGGCGTAGACCCTCACAAGATGAAAGGTGTTTTTGGCTTGGGAGTATCTTCCCTTCCCGTGAGAATGATGACACTATAGTATTCAGTATCAATAGGTTCAACCATATTAATGACATTGTCATTATTTGTGTATGTATAGTTGACCTTGGCATTAGTATTTTTGCCTTTAGATGATTCACCTTTTCCATGGGGAGGAAATTGGTCTTTGAAAGCTTGGTAATCAGAGTTCTTTTTGTGACCTCCCATAGCAATAATCTCACTATCGATGAGATCCTAGATTTTATGCCACAATTTAAGACAAGTAGTTGTTTTATGACCTTTTTTTTGGTGAAAATCACAATAAGCGGATTCATTCCACCAAGAGGGTCTTTGTTGTGGATCATAAGGTCGTGAATTATCCAATGTAGTGAGTAAATGGTTATCCAAGAGAGTCTTGTAAACCACATCAAGAGGTTCTCCTAAAGGAGTGAACTCACACTTGGGTCTAGGAGCCCAAGATTTAGATGCATAAAATCGTGAAGTACTCAGTTTGGAATCTACCACAGCCTGTTCAATGGCTTTGGCTACTTGCATTGTGGTAGTGAGATTAAAGGCAGCCTTGGAAGGCTTGGGAGTCACATTATCTACAACTCCATCATTCACAACATTTTGGTTCTTGTTGGGAAATTTGGGTTTATCTTTTCTTGAGGAGGAAGACCCTTTTTTATTTTCCTTATGTAAGGTTGATTCTCCTTTCTTGATCATAAATCTCTTGATTCTCATAGCTTGCTTAATCATGTCATCAAAAGTTAAAGGACCTTGTAGCTGTACTTGATATCCAAAGTTGGGGAGAAGATTGTCGAGAAAGATGTCCAACTTTTTGGATTTGGGTATCTTGCGAGAATATCATGTATAAAGTTGTCTCCGTCTTTGGAGAAATGCCAAGAAGGATTCCCCATGATTTTGTTTCAAGTTGCAAAGATCTCAGATATGAACCGGATGTTGGATGTTGTGAGAAGTGTTATAGAAATAAATTGGCAATTTCGTCAAAATTTTTGATGCCAGTTGGTAGTCTAGAGAACCACTCCATAGATGGTGCTCCCAAACTATGTGGGAAGAGACGCGTGAGATAGGTTGTGTCATTTATAAAATCCATAGAGAGAGCACCAAAATCTCTCAAATGTTCTTGGGGGTCAGATGTACCCCAATATTTATCATATTTGGGAAGTTCAACTCCTTTAGGAGACAGAGGCATGCATAAACTCTTATCAAATGGGAATGGAAAAATAATTTCCAGTGTTAATTGAGTGGTAGGTTTGTCTTTCTCCTTCATGAGTTGAAGGAGTTGTTCTTGCATGCCTTGTATTTTCTTTTGCAATTGGAAGTTTTTCAGTTTCTGCCTCTTTCTCAATAAGTGTCTCTACCTTGTAATCAGAGGGAAGTTTGGATCCTTGGGTGGCCAATTCGAGAAGGTATTTCTCCTTCTCTTCTTTCATTATGACCACCATCATTCTCATGAAGTTTTTTATTAGTACAAGCATCTAAGATATCCCCTTGGGTTATTTCCTTCTCTTTGTGAAGAGGACGGTTTTCATTCTGGTTGAAACTAGGTTCACCCAGTTGATTATGATCTGTCATTTTGCTAGAATGCAAGTGTTCAATGTGTAAAGAATCAGTATGAGAATGTTGAGTGTTTTCAGAATTTGGTTCCTCTTAGAACAAAGGGTTTTAAACCTGACTAAAATCCACTGGAAATGACCATTTAATGTAAGGGAAAAGTACCGGAGAGGGAGATCGAGATGATTCCTCACTAGATGTAGCCGGAAATGGTGTGGAAAGCACATATTCATCTTGATTGGTTGAAGGAAATGTTTTTCCACTTCGAGTTCTGATAGTCATAGACAAATATTGAACAAAGGTTGTGAACTAGGACCAAACTTGAAACTATCTCAAAGTAAATGCACAGAAAGTGCCAAAGGGTGAAGTATCCTTGGTGCAAATTGTCAAAGATGAGGCTAGAATAGCCAAGAGATGACTATTGAAACACAATGCATGATGACGCAGTAGAAATAGACCAAAAGATATGAGACAAGACCAGTTTAAGCAAGAATCACGTAATCCTCAACCCAAGAAACCAATTTTTTGACTGTGTGAAGATAGAAGGTAGACAAACAGACCCAAATCTGAGACTAGATTTGATAGAAGTATGTTTTACAGATGGGAATTAGCTCATTGTTTTGAAAAAAAGCTTCAGAATCACGTGAAGATTCTCACAGACACGCACAAAACTACGCAGTCCTATATGAAGAATAATGCCAGACTGGTGAAAAAAGATGTGAATAAAATGACAACAAGATTGCAAAATATTGCGCGATGATTTCTAGCATGTCGCGTGGAGATTCTCATATAATGATGTGAAGATTGGCAGAATGTCGCGTGAAACTATGAAATTTTGACAAATGAAAGTCTACAGAATTAGACAGTTAAGACCAAATTGCATTTCCCGAGGTAAAATCATGTTTTTTTTTGACAGATAGTTTGAGTTATAGATTGTTTTGGACATGTTCAAGTTTGACAGTTTGTATGTTTTGATCATTGTTTCGATTTTCCAAATGATACACCCACACAAAACACATTAAAGAAAATTTTTGTAGTACTAGAACACAAACATCACAATCCTAGGATAGCCAAGACAATATATGTTGAATCCCCACTTGAACCTAAGTTCAGCTACGCCTACTCTTGGTGGACAATTTAGAAGCTTGGAGGCATGGGCTCCTCCTTACATGTGCACTCACTTCTCAGGCACACCAAGCTTTGAACCCCAAAGGAATTTATTACTAAAGGGTTGTTGTCTCTACTAAGAGCCGTAAGAGTGTGGGCTGTCTTAGTCGGTCTCTAACCTTCCACGCCAATAGATAGAGGGTTTTTGGAAACTAGAACAATAGTTTGTAGTAAGGACATCCATTCAGGTGGTTGTGATCAAGTCATTTTCTCAATAAAGGGGGCTCTCCCAATCCTTTCAAGGAAAGGCTTTCACCTTAACGATGTCAGGACTTTAATGCACCACTAGGGTATTGGAGGATATTTTGGTTGCCACAATGAATTCACACCTGTCTATTGTGACATTAATCACAATAGCATTTTGTATACCGATTCAGAAGGGATTGGCTTTAGCCTATTACCGGTTGGGCATCCACTCTCACCGTCTCTGCTAAAGCACTCTGGAGGTAGCCACTCTAGAAGAATCACATGAATTTCTCTTACACCCAAGATCCATAAAGGTGAGGGGAGAGGATATGTTCATGTAGTTGTTGGGATTACAATATAGAAAAATAATTCAATCACGCAAGACAATGATTCATTTTAAGCACCAACTGAAGTGTGTTCTAACTACTAAAAACACACATGAGAATTTGTGAAAACATGCAAGGTCTTCAAAAAATGTCCTGCAGTAAACACATTAGTAGTTTGTAATGACTTTCTTCATTTCAGTGTCCTACGATAAACATGTTAGAATTTTATGATTGCTTTCTTTATCACAGCGTCCTACAAACCACTATTAAGCTGTTCCAGAAGATAAAATCAGAGAAATACAGATGTCAGAAACAATAGATGGTTAGAAAATTGAAACAAGAAATATCAAATGAAAGCTCAGGTATTGAATTTTGATCGATGATTCAGCATAGATCACGCGAAGAAGTGCAGAAGGCCCCGTGAAGAAATAGTAAGTTCGCGCGAGATGCTGTGAAAGTTTGTGCGACATTAAAATAGAGAAGTATAGAAGTACAGACAAAATGTAGAAAAAAAAAAGTGTAATGAAATGGGGCCAGAATAGATTACCTCGGGCCCACGATGGGTGCCAGAAATGTATGTGGTAGATTTGGCCTTGTTAACCAACCATACACTTCAACATAGTCCTTATTCATCAGATACACATAAGAATGAATATGAGATTATCCATCTTGCCTGTCTATATGATTTGACCTATTTCCTTCTATCCAGACAGGGTTTTGAAATAGCTCTTAGAATGAGAGTCTCACAACCATAGACCAATCTAGAATGAAGGAATTTTGCTTCCATGAATGCAATGCAATGATTAATCTCGAAATGAAACATGCAAGATTAATCTAAATGATCCATCTAAACTAGAAATGAGATTAAAACTATGCCATGATTTCAATGAGATTATTCTAGAAATTAAAATTAATCTATTGCAAAATGAGATTATTCTAAATGACATTATGAACTAAGAATGTAGCAACAATTTAGTATTCTAACAATGCATATGACTAGAAATTCAAGAAGGGCTTTGAATGAGAAATGGGAGTTCTTTTATAGACTCAGAGGTTGTTCAGAATAGAAAGTTTCCTTTTTGAAATAAAACTGATAGAAAAACCAGTTTAGAATAGAAAGCTTTCTTTGAAAGAATACAATAAATTGTTTTCCCTTTGCTTTAACTATTTTCTTTCTTTGATTTAATTCTTTTTTCTTTTGATTTAACTGTTTTATTTATGATTTAACTGTTTTCTTTCTCTTTAAAGCATAGTTAATTCAAAACTTCTATTTCTGAACAAACAGAAGATTTTTGAGAGAATATTCAATTAATTAAATAAATATGACCTCATAAATGTGTTTTTCTCAATTATCTAAATATTTAAATTCAATTATTGAAATAAGGATATTTATTTAATAATTAAATATTATTTAATCCCTTATTTTATGTGTTTTAGCTAAAAGGGGTGAATTTAATTTAATTAAAGTGCTAGGAATTTATAATTAAATTAGTTCAATCATAGGGTTTGTTTAGCCAATAGATATTTAGGAATTAAATATAATGTATGATTAATGCAGATTTAGGATTTTTTGCATTTGACACTTAGGTCGAGTAGAGTCAGTCAAAACTTAGAATTGCCTAGTACAATAGGACTTTGATGATTCAGAAGAATGACAAATGCAACAAAATTGGTTAGGGTTGCAAGATGCCGATTTTGGGGTGTTGCAAGTTTCCAATTCGGCCTTATTGTCTTAATAGCCCACCTGTCTCTACAGAATAACCCATGAATCTTCCTTCTAAGGCCCTTCCTGATTCTATTTCTTCTCTAACTTCTTGATAGAAAGCATCTGAGGGGAGTGTCTGGTGGAACCCATGTCGACAAGATGATTTACATCCATTCTCGTTCAGGGAAGTATCTATTTACACATGCTTACTTGTCTTTCATAGCTTCTATTGTTTACCATTTTTTCTTACTAAAGTGTTATCA
>MU224884.1:6798958-6851391 GCA_018584345.1 Thuja plicata
CTGGTGGAACCCATGTCGACAAGATGATTTACATCCATTCTCGTTCAGGGAAGTATCTATTTACACATGCTTACTTGTCTTTCATAGCTTCTATTGTTTACCATTTTTTCTTACTAAAGTGTTATCACATATTTATTCACTTTCATATGTCTTAATGCTTAATGTTCGAATATTCACGTTTGTCTTAGAATCATCTTCTTAAAGGTTTATTTTCATTAAATGTGTTTCTGATTGTAATTGATCTTAAATGTGTTTTGATTAAGTTTAAAACCTTATGTGATGCTTTCATCTAAATCCTAATGGAATTACATAGAATTCTGCATATGACATCACTAATCTCTAATCCATATTCGTTATAGAAGTTAAAGATAAAATATATTATATGGAGGATTATACATTTGATTAAATCATGTTTTTTCGTAGCAATCTATTAATGTTTTTGAGGAAGATATTGGTTTAATTAAACTTCTAGGAATTTGAATGATTATTTCTTTCATAAGATAAACTGATATTGTTATTTATGTCATGACCTAAAGGATTGCAATGTGTTATAGTTTGGTCAATAACAATAATGATAATTGATGTCCCATTTTCATACATGCGAATCTATATGTTATGCCCTAAAATCTTATAGAATAATTAGGGTTACCATTATCATAATGATGAGAAAAGAATAAAGAAAAGGGGTTAGTAGGTATATATTTCTTAGAAGATAGCTTATGTTTTATGAAACGTAAAAGGGATTTTGAATGAACTTATTATTGAAACCATTGTTAAAACAAGGTTATGCTATATTTGCACTATATTACTTTTGAAAATGTTCATATTATTTGCAATTTTTCATATTTCTTATTCCCTTTCCAAAATATTAGTATATGTTTAATGATTTCTTATTAATCATAAACATAAATTATATTTCTAAAATGCCTATCTAGTATGAGATTTTCATGTTAATTATTGTTTAAAAAGACTAACCAAAAGTTATAACGCTTTGAATAAATATAAATGATTAATCATTGTTATTTGAAATTATCTTCTATTTATCGATTATTAATGTTAGAGATAATTTCAGAAACTATAATTATATTTTGATGATATTGGAAAATAAAATAATGACATCGTTAATGTGTTAGATGGAAAAAGGTGGTGAGAAACATGTCAAGTAGGCACTGCATACAAACATGGTCGATGTTTTAGAATGCTAGATGTTACCCTCATCAGATGAGTTGGTAGATAAGTCATCGACAATTCTTCATGCTGGCCACTACCTTTGATAAAAGACAAGACATCAAGCATTATCCTTCATGCTATATGCATTATGCAAAAAGCCACCTTCAACAGCTGTAATAGCATAGGAAAGGGACGTAGTAGCAACAGTTGGAGTCAATAATAGCAGCAGAAGACTTCCATCACACCACATTCAGACCAGCAGTGGGCGAGTTAAACAGCGAGGGAAACTACACCATGTTTTCAATATGCCACGTCTCCATTTGCAAGTATAATCTTCTATCAGCGATAAATATGGATAATACTCCACCACGCCATCCGCAAACAAATTGATATCTTGGAGATAGCAAGCATCAGCAATAGCAGGTTGACATAGCAGATATTCAATCAAGTATTTCCACGCTGACTACCACCAAACATCAGTAATAGCAAAAACAAATCGGTTGATGTAATAGAGACTGTCGTGGCAGGCATATATAGATGGCCATGTGATGTGCAATCTGGGGTGGAGTGATTTCCTGTCTGCAGCTGTGATCATCGACCATGATGGGAGCATATGGGCTGAGAGTGACACATTCCCAGAAATCAAGTCCAAGGAGGTGATTGGATTTATGAATGACTTTGCTGAATCGGGGTCCCTGGCACCAACAAAAATTTACATCGGTGGCAAGCATTTTATCAGATTGAAACTTATTAAATCACATGAGCAGTGGCTAGATACACAGTTTGAAGAATCGTCACTATACATACAACTTAATAATGTTAATGACTGAGGACAATAAATATCAAATACCTCCATCAGCGCTAGCAAGGGAGCAGATGAATGATGGGAAACAATCATCAAACATATAGCAAGGAGGAGCCCAACAAAACTATCGATTTCTAAATGCATCAAGGAGGGTTTTTAAAACAAACCAGGTAGTTAGGAAGTTTTAAGATGTTTTCCAACCGAATAATTGGCTATTATGGCTGATTAAGAGAATATATTTGTTGTAATAGTTAGAAACAATTAGTTTTAGATTAGTTTTCAGCGAAGAGGTGTGATGTTTTCTCACACCTATTCATTTTTATATATATACTCAGTCAAATCTGTAAAGAATGACAGAATTATAACATTGAATTGGAACAAAACGTTGAATGATATGTTGAAATTATGGATTCGTGGATTGTAATAAAATGAAAGATAGTTCGAAGTTTGAAATCTGAATGCAAAGGCCCGATACATTTTCTTGACAAAGAGAGATAAGTCTGTATTTTTCTTCTATTGTGCAAATAGTAATTTTCGTTATTTTCTTTACAATCAAGTCCTTCAGATAAACGAATAGACATTCTTTAAAGTGATAGTTTTGTTTTGCGCATATTTCACTTTAAGTTTATGTTTTGTATATTCAATTATTTCTTTCTCATTTTCGTATGGTTAAAATCCTTTTGATTAAAATATTGATCAAATAGTCCGTCATTTGAGAAATAGTATTAAATTGAAATACTTTTAAACTTATCGTTGTATGTTCATTTCATTTCCCCTTTAAAGTGACAACTTTTGTTTCAAATTTGTCTTTGAAGTTGAACATAGGGTTGAAGAAATATCGACTCTGTTTGCCCATTATTGGAATATAGCACTGGTCTGTATCATTTTTTTTGAATTTAGTATTAGGTTGCATCGTTTCAAGTTTTGGATTATTCTTTCATTTTCATCTAATTCAGTTTCATATTTCAATCATATCAAAGCAATATTAAACACATTACATTTCATTAATACACATATTTTCAGTTTCGTGATCTTATTAACATATTGAAGCAGGAATCGAAGTTATCAGTTATCTATTACAGGAAATCTCTAAGAAGACCTTGAAGACAAGTCTTAAAGTATAGGCCCACCAGCCTTGGTTTCATGGAATCAGAATTGTAGGAGGTTGTTGAAACCTCGTTGATTGGCAAATCGATCGTATTCATCTCCATTTAATAAATGAAATCCGTTAGGAGTCCAATCTGTCGATTTGAGGCCCAACATATTGTTGCTTGAGATTTCTGTTATGGGTACGATGTATCCATTAGTGATCCTCATTAATGGAGTGATCCTAGATTTAGTTTATAGTGTAGTTCCTCCTTAAATAAGTGGAATTCTGTAGTTCCACAGGACAGAAGGGGAGAGTTAATTGATGTAATTTTTGGAATAGAGTTTTATATTGTAGCACTGTTTATTTTCCAAGTATTTTTCCTCCATGAATGAATAGAGTGCAAAATTTGAGTTTTAGTCTCTTATTGTAATTGCATTTCTATTCAATCATCCAAGGGGGCCCACTTGGTGAGTGAATCATTTTATTAGAATAGAAGTTATTTCTTTGCTCATTAAGAAGAAGATAGAACTCTTCTATTCCCATAGCATAGGCGAGCAGAGTAACCCCTACTTGTGATTACTATTTTCATAGAATAATTGTATTGAATTGAGATAGCATAGATTCCCAAAGCATAATGTATTTTGATTCCATAGGTTTAGCCATGAGAATCAAGGGAGTTTGAAGAATATACTTTGCGTACACCATTCCAAGTTTACGTTCCTGGTCGATAATTAAATGAGACTAAATAATCTACTTAGCAGCCATTTAGGGTGTCCAATCCTAAAATAGCAGTCCAATGCTATGTGTTTCTAAGACAATTTTTTGGCCAAGCAGGCACCGTTTGTAAATCTTAGAGAGATGGGTCGGGTGATCACGTCTCTCTCTCTCTCTCTCTTGAGATATCATAGTTAAACCGTCCATGTAGATGATTATAAATATTTTGACTAATACCTCTAAAGATATATGCATGGATATTTGGAATGTGGCCCCGAAGTTAATCAACCTGAAGGCCTTTCTTCTATAGGAAAACGCTCCCCACTTGGTGGTGAATGTTGTCTTGGCTCTATCCTCAAATTGAACCATAACTTGATTGTACCTAGAGTACCCATCCAGGAGGGACATCATCTGGGAACCATTAAATTTTTTTTTAAACTCATCCAACAAAGGTAGAGGATGGTTATCCTTTTTTGAGGCTCTATTCAAATTCAAGAAGTCAACACAAAGTCAAATTTCCTTATTCTTCTTTTGAACTGGTACTAGATTGGCCACCCAAGTGGTATATTAGATTGGAGAAATTATTTGGGTGGCCAATAGCTTTTGAACCTCCTGATGGATAAGGGGCTCAATTAGGGGATTGACTGGTATTTGTTTTTTCCAAAATGCCTTGGTGTTCGGTTTTAGGGGGATGGTGTGTGTCATGATAAAAGTATCATAGGTCTTGAGATCTTCATATCCCTAGGCAATTATGCTAATATATTCTCGGAGGACCATGAGAATCTTCTCTTTCTTGTCTAGAGAGAAAGAGGTACCAATGTGGATGAACTTTTCTTCAACACCCATCCCGATTTTTACCTTTTCATATTTTCCCTCATCGGGGGTTCAAGATGTTCTATCTTGAGCTCATAGGTCAGAGTCAAAAATGCATTCAAGGGAAACTGTCCCCTTTGGGATAGTGTTGGCAGGAAGATTAAGGATCCCATCCTCATTTTCTTCTTATCTGGTATCATCATGTTCTTCTTCCTCCATTATCTAGTATTCAAAGACACCAACATTTGCCATTAAGTCGAGTATGTGTCTATTGTCTTCAAATACCTAAAGATTAGTTACATTTTTGGGTATGGAAGGTGTGGGCATCATCTCGACTAAAAATCTATGGATTTGGGAACCGAACATAGGTTCTAGAGTACTGGGCAACACGGCTAACACATTTGGAACATAATTCTATTTTTGGGGAATTACTTTAATACCAAAAGCCTTGAAATCCTCTATTAAGCTCCACACCCATTTTTCATAAGCTGCTAGTCATTTATTGTGGCATGTGTATTGACTCTAGATTTTCTAGACTATGATTTTGGAGTCGCCCATTTCCCAGAGGCATGGGGCTCCTTTCTTGAGGGAAAGTAGGAACCCAAGGACCAAGGCCTTGTACTCAGTTATGTTATTGGTGTAGTCAAACAACACGTGATATGATGCGAGGAAAGACTTTCCTCAAGGGTTGATACATTCCATGCTGACTCTGCAACCTTGTTTAGATCAAGATACATAAAACTTGAGGATCCAGATGTCACTATTGGCACATTGTGGTTGAGTAGATTGAGAAAGGGTCATGGTTGGTTTTGGATGGGGGGTAGGTTTGGGTGCATCACCCAACTGAGGAGATATGGGGATTGAGGCATCCCTGGAGGGTCCTTGCAAGGGGTCCCCCAGAATGTGGTATGTTGGATACATTCATGATTGGACCACTTAAAGGTGGGGCCTACATCCTGTGTCATTCTACTTGAAATTCTTCAAGGTGAACGTTGGAAGCATCTACACATGGCGTGCATTCTAGCTCTGAATCATTTTGACAATGAACTCACCACCAAGTGCTAGATAATAGGGATGTTAAACTTTCCCTTTCACCTTGAGATCTCAACTTCCATTTTAGATCAATGATGAGATCATGAATCCTTTGAGTGATGTTAGGATCTTTATCAGATATTGTTCCCCATAGAAAAAATCTAGGGTTTGGATTTCCTTGGCCCTGTACAACCTGGGTTCTAATTAAGAAAAAGAAATTTCAATCACCTGACCATAATAAATGGGGGCCTATTTCATCTGAGGTTCACTTTCTAACTTGATTTGATTAGCTCCTCCCCTCCAAGGGAGCCATAAGTGGGAGAAGTTGGTTGACATATATTCGTTCAAGGATTTGGACTAGTTCCAACTCAGGAGCATCCTATATGTTTCAGGGATGTCAACTACTTGGACGTACATGACTTTGGGTATCCAAGGATCTTGGACTAGCTAGATGGGTACATTATTTAGTTCAACCACCACCTTGATGACAGTTTTGTCTAGGTGGATAACTGCACCCTTGGACGGTGCAAGAGTTAGTCTGAGATTTTTACAAATAGATAGGGGAATAACATTGCCCAAAGCTCCCAAGTCTACTAAGCAGTTGCGTAATTTTTTACCATGAATTTTAAGACAAAGAAAAAGGGAGGGTCCTCTATAGTCCCCCAGGATATGGCTGCATTAGAATCTTTGAATGATATAGACTTAGGCAGACCGTTATGCGATTATGGGTTCTCCAGGTACTTTAGGAGAGACTTCCTCTACTTGGGAAAACTAATTAGGACTTCTATCAAGGTCATGGTGGTAGTAGTATTTTCCATCACCTTCGTGATGTCGAACTATCCTTGGGGAACCCATGGACCATTTTCCATAAGTTCACATGTATATGTAGGCTTCAGTCCTTTAGGAGGGCATGGGTTAACATTTGCTAGAGGGTCTAGTGGAAGATTAACCACCCTTAGTAGAATCATTGTCATAAGGGGACCCTTGCTTGGTTGACTCTTGGTGTTTTAGCGAGTCCTAGGGTTGGTATGGGCATTAGCCTCAGATACTAGAATTGATTTGTCCAAGAAACCCTATAAGTTAGGTTGTTCGCTCTCTTCTTCTCCATCACTGAAGAAGATGGTTTCACAAGTGAATGTGAAATGAAGTAGTTCAGATGAGGATTTTGAAGGAGGAGAGTTAGTGTTTTTTTGCATATCAGACTGGGAGATCAAGATGATCTTCTCTAGCATGGTACAATTTACCTTAGAGTGTGAACCAATATCATGCAGCTGACACCAGGATGTCAGGGGGTGGAATTTAGTGAGTTATGCAGAATGGATAGGTCTCACACCACCTTGGGTTTTAGGCTCATAGGGGGGACACCCCCATTTTTTAGTGTGTTGTTCCATTGTTGGTTGGGCCGAGCATTATTGTTTCCACTATTGTTAAAATGGTTCTAGAGCTCAAAGTTATTGGAATTCTATTGTCCTAAAAAATGTTGCCCCTTTGGGAGGAGTTGGTTCCATGGGACATTGGGGGTCCCATCTTTAGCTGCCCCATATTAGTGGCGAGCGAGGAAACTAATCGCTAGAGGGATTCAACCTCGGAGGATATTTGGGTAGTGGTGTCACAATGGTTCAACTGAGGTGGTGGGGAAGGTGTAGAGGCACTTTCCACCACTAGAGGAAAGCCTCTAGATGCTGATGCCTAGAAGAAAGGTACTCCAGGTGGTGGGGGTACTATTGTTTGTTTTTGTGCCTAGGGAGCATACTCTAGGGTTGAAGGATTTTGGTGAGGAGTGGGATAGACATATAGAGGCACTAGATTCATCGTAGGGGAACCTAGTGCTGGATTGGGGTCATATCCTCCCGGGTATGTTGTTCCATCAGGAAGTGCGTTGGAAGGTAAGCCCTGACCAATACAGCCAAGAGATTTACTCAAGTTCTGGGACAATTCAAGGGTGAGATTCTAAACCTTAGCCCAGGTATCCCTGTCATTGGAGGTGGTGGTTCTCCAGGGAAGGGTAGTGACAATGGGTCCAATGCATTAAGGTATGTTTGGATAGTCACATTAGTAGAGGGGAAAAAGGGTCTCGTAAACTGCTTCAAAGCCCTCTAGAATAAATGGTTTAAGGTTGCCAAAGGTTCATTGGGCTCCTTTCAGATAGATATAAACTGATTATGAGACCACGTCACGTTGACATGGACCCAAAATGCCATTAAGAAGTCAGCCTTCATGTCTTGCCAACTATTGATGGAGTTTGCAGGTAAGTTCAAGTACCAGTTCAACTCGCTATCTCCAAGAGATAGCGAGAACATTTTTCTCACCACATCCTCATGTTGGATGCAACATCAGTTCATAGCATCTTTGTAGGCTTGTAGGTGTTCTTTTGTGGTTCAGGGGCCTAGATGTTCATACTTGGGATAGATCTTCTCTGGGTGTGGAGGAAGATCATTGACAGTGTTGGGAAATTGTCCCATGGGAGACCTAGTGTTATTGAAGTATGCAACCATTGGGATATTAAGATTGACAGTGAGATTGGTAGCTGGGATGGGTTTTTTAACATGAATATGTTTAGGGGCTACGAACCTTCCAGGCGTGGGTTTGAAATGTTGTTTCTTCTAGTACATATTTTTTGTTCAGTCTCAGGGTCCGAGTTCCACAAGATCTTTTGGGCTAGGGGTTCAATGTAATATTCTTTTGAATTGTAGAGTTGGAATGACCCTAATCTATGGAAATCATGGCTTCTAAAAATACTCCTTGGGGAACCTTTGGGAGGTGTGGTATTGAAACCTTCAAGAGAGAACAAGCTCATGCTCTCCTTCTACTGCCAGTTTCTATTGATGGGAATTTGTGACTATCTCGCCAATGGGAGATGAGTTGTCACCAAATACCAGAGTATCGACCAACTTCTCCTAAAGAGGTGTATAGGAGAGCTGGCTCTCCTCACCTCCAAGCATCTGGTCATCATGTCACAATGGTGCAGGCCTAGCTAAGTTGGATAAGTGACTGTTTATTTTGATGGGATAGCTAGTTTTGAATCATTAACCTCTGAGATTTTGATGGTAATGGGTTTCTTGCAATAAATTGTTATATCCAACAAAGAAAATAGCAAAAAGATAGAACAAGGTTTGTATGAATATCTAACTATATCCATGACATACATTTCCTTATCATCAACAAAGTTCCAAATGAAAAGAAGTAACAAATACTAAACATATGCATACAATCTTCAACCATACATATATTAGTAGAAAAGTAACATATTTCATTAAATCATTGCAAGAAATGGAACATACGACATAAGGAAGCATACAACATGGAAATCGCTCACTAATTTTGGGATGCAAAACAACACAAAGCACGCGGCTGAATGGTGTTTCTAATTCTTTCATTAATTTGAAATCCAACATCACTGGTAGTTACACTAGAGGTCCCATGGGAGCATTAATTTACTCTGAACTTAATGACGACATGATTACCTTAAAACTAAATGCTTGTATTACTAGTGGATAGAAAAATCATGAATTTTCCAACCCTTGGAATGGAATCTAACTTTGTATTTATAGGACATTTTAACCACCTAAAGGACTATCCCTACGCTAGATATTTACATTATATTAAAATATTTATAGATGGTACTACCTGCGCTATCACAATTTACCTGATATAATACAATCATTTGAGAAGAAAAGAGAGGAAAGAGAGAAAGAAGCTCCGGGAAAACTACCCATGGAAAAAGCATCCTCATACTTACAGATGTGATGGAGCTTCCCTAAGTGACCTGGGCCACATGCCCTCATTAATGTCTTTTTGTGCTTTGGTGATTAAGCAGGCCTCCGTATGCTAGATATTAAATGCTATAATGGAATCTCAAGATTGAGGAGGCGTCTCCAGTGAACTTTTGTGCCAATAGTGACCGGTCATGTCCATAAGGATGATGATGGACCTGATATCATACTATAGATACTGATTGGTCAGCTCTGGGGAGCAGTCAACACTCATCACTAAAATAATACAAAATTGGGGACCTAGAGTCCAGGACCCGGAGTCTGGGATCCTAGAGCTTACACTCAAATAATAAAGAATGTTTACGTAATTTTCTTTTGGTGAAGGATCTCTGGAGTCCAAAAAACATTAATAGCCTTTGAAATTCTCATATGCCTCATAAATCTAGAGTATACCATATTCCTCTACATCCTTTAAGCAATCCTGATGATCAACAGATCCTTCAAAATGGAGGCCGACATCTTCAGCCTTATCTTTTAACTCTGCATCCACCTTTGCCATGTCATGGGATTTGAGTAACACTTGGGAGAGTTCCACCATGGTGGTGACACTAACATCTCCTCAGAGCTGGAATTGAGCCTTGACCACTTCATCAAACTTACAGATTATAGAATCAATGAAAGTATAGGTCTTGGGGCTAAGAGGATCAACAGATGTAATCTCCTGGATGAGGGAAACATATTGGTCTGATGGAATCAGGATCATCTGCAGTTTTTCTTTCAACACTCGTACTAGTTGCTTGCCAGTTTTGACTTTGAATGCAAGATTGGAGTATTGAGTCTGGAGGAACCTACATGATTCATCCCCTATAATGCATGTATTCATTAACTCATCTTCCCTGAGATTCAGAATCTCTAGCAAGGTATCCTTCCAATCTTCATATTTCATGATCTCTCCCTGCCAGTAGGAAATGGTGGCCTCTATTTGCTTTGCTAAATCATTTACCCAAAAAAATTCTAGGAGAGACTTAGACAACAAGCTTCTTATGACCCAAACCTAATGATAGATGCACCCATCCACCGCTAATGCCTTCTTCTTCATAGCTTTTAGGGCATCAACATCGCTTTGTGGTATGGGTGTCCTAATAACTGAGGATTCAGGTGTTTTGAAAGTAAGGGGGCACACTAATTCTATTAGAAGTCCCAAAATATTGACATTGGTTGCTTTCAACTCTTGTATCTTATGAGATTTCTTCTCATAGCAAGCCTTAATAGCCCGACCCGCTTTGTTTAGGATGTCTAGTTCCCCCTGCAAATTTATTTTACACAGAGACACCTCCATGATAAAATATTCCTCAGAAGCTATCTCAGAATTCTATTTTCCTACTAGAGGGATGACAACTGTTGCCACAATATTTCCATTCGGGAGCCCTTCTAGTGTTGTGAAGGCTACCAACCTTCTTGGGCATCTTAGCAACTTGGATCTTTGCCAAAATTTTGGCAAGTGACAGTGGACTCATGATGCTGGTTGGGGATTTTATTTTACAGGTTTCCACAAGCCATTGTGGTGGGGCAGTTGGCCCGCCTTCTACTATCCTTGAGCTTGGAGTGCCTTTGGGGTTCAGCTTAGGTCCCCTCTAGATGTATTGTCCACAGTGTCAATGGGGTCCTCACCTAGTTTCTCTTTTTATCCCTCCTCATCACCCTTTATAATTTACTCCATAGGTGGGCAATGTAGTGAAGGAGGGTGAGGTAGCTCATTCAAATCTACTTGTTTAAATATGACCACAACTTTGTCGGCCACTATTTTTGATGGTGCCAACAAAATTTTCTTGCCAATGAAGCCTAGGGGCACAACATCAGAGGTTAAAATTTATCCTTAAGGTTTGGTTCCCTCTTCAGCCAACACCTGCTCCATGACTAGTTCATTCTCTTATTATTGTGGCATTTCCTTTTCTCCTTCAGCCTCTTTAGGCTAGAGCTCATCTTCTTCTTGGTTCACCACATCTTATGGCCCTATTGACTCAAGTATGGGAACATCAACTACTTGTTCCACTTTCCCTTCTATGGTATAGTCAACCATACCTTGCAATTATCTGAGATCACCCACTGGGAATAAGTTTTGGATGTTGATTTGTGCTATCTCTGAGGGACTCTCTGGATTATCCTCTTTCTCAGAGGAGGAAGAGGAGGAAAGTACCTCAACCTCAGGTACATCCTCAGGCTCTAGGCATGGATATTTATTTTGTGGGGACCGAATTGCCTTTTGTTTCTTTCATGTCACTATTCCAGTGATTTTTGATTCACATGCTACACTTAACAAAATTTATAGGGATGGAGAACCTCCCAGTAGGGGATAGGATCCTAATAGGTAGCTGCAAGATTAAATGTCACTCTAGATTTTGTTGCATCCATTAATTTTCAAGAGTTCTCTAATGTTTCACCCAACTGCTCCATTAGAGGGCCAAAATGGTGTCTGAGACCTGAGGATGGGCACCAAATTTCTTCTTATTGTGGGCTTTGGATTGCTCTAGGGCCCAGGAACCTAAGTCTCCCAAAAAATGTTTTCCCAATCAGACACTCTTCGGGTAGACCTTCTCAAAATAAGAGTGGTTGCGCTCAATTTATTCTCCTGAGATGGCATCGAAATCCAAAATTTCCAACCTATCCCAATCCACTGGAAGGAGTTCCATCTTATCTATACCTACATTTTTATACTCAGGGTCCTCTTGGGGCCCAATGTCCAAAAAAGTCGTTTGGAATGTCCAGAGCTTGAGCTATTTCATCATCCCTTTTGTTATCCTAGTGTAGTGTCACCTCCAGACATCATAATAATCCTGGTAGTTGGCCCAAAAATATTTTATGTGTCGAACATGGGGGTTAATTATCCCCTTTGGCATCAACCTTTTCAGTTGCCCAAGGGGATCATAATCCTTGCGGCTGAAAGAATATTTTGCTAATTTGAAGCTACTTAACTCATTTTTTGTTTCATGGGCCGTGGGGAGGGAGCAAGTATATTCCCCACAAATGAAAGGGAATTTCGGGGTGATGACTCTCTTGAGGGCATTGAAGGAGTGAGCCTCCAAAATCTGCCTACAAAACTCTAGCAAAACTACCCTGTCCACACAATGTTTGGGTAGCAAGAAGGGTTCTCCAAAGAAGTGGGACACCTAAATGTGAGTGTGCTAGGAAAAATGGATGAAGTAATTCCCCCACGCACCAACCAAACTCATTTCTTGCGGAGATAATTTGAATCCTTGATCACCAGTGATTTCCTTCATCCCATGAAATATGAAGGCGTCATTGAATATATAAAAATGTTGGAAACTTTTTTCCCACCAAATTTGGGGGAAATGGCCCCATAGAGAAACCAAAATAGGTCCTTCTCTAAGAACACCAACCATTGTTAAACCTTGGATCCCCTTGCACTTTCGGGAAAGCAGCCAAAGGATATAGGAAGTCATGTAGAACTTCCACTCTTTATCGACCTTCCTCTTCTGGATGTCTACATGTTTGACAATAATGTTAGTCCAGTTGAAGAATGCCTTATTGGTGGTCATACCATATAAGAAATAATAAAACCAGGGGGATAATTCCCAGGCATGTGTCTCCCCAAAGATCCTGCATAAGAATATAATTCTTACTTGGATGAGCTCCTTGAAGTTGGAGCAAGGAAGTTCTGTCTGCATCTCCTTGTAGTCTCGCTGTGGACTTTTTAGCTATTCTATGTTGAGGTAACACCAGGCCATGTCTGTCATGTCAACATACTACTGGAGGGCCTTGGCCTTGGTGAGAGAAATAGCTCCTAAAAATTGTGGAATAAGCCACCCTTTAGCAGTGGCGTCATGGTCCAATGTGACGATGGACACCAGGAATCTGAGGGGAGTGGGGGAAACCAACAGAGAAGCCATACTACCTTAGTGATAACCCCTAGCCAAGAGAAAAATTACCTTCGACAGTGGTAGTGAGAATGGAAAAAAAGTTGCTTGAATAATTCTAGATGGTGCTAAGTTAACTGAGATGGAGTCATTCGAGCATCGAAGATGATGGATCATTTGAATAAGGCCTTTCAATTCAGCCTAGGTATTGAAATATGTGTCGGTGATCTCTTTAAGCCTAGACTTAATTCAGGACCCATGAATTGTCCCATTATTATTATATTTCTGGGTTAGCGCGATATTTTCCAATGTGCACTATATCTTGTTCCTCTTGCTTGTGCCTACGGAGGCACTAGGGAGTTCTGGACTTCCAAGATGTGTAGACCCTGAAGCCATTTCTTTCTTTCTTTGAACTGTACCTACAAACTAGACAACCATCAGTATATAAACATTAAAAGGTTCTAGATTCTAGAGGCCCTGAGAGTGACTTTGCCTTTTCACCTTAAACGAAGAAATGTTAAGCCATCCTAGATGGGATCATATGCTTGCAATTTAATACTATTTTTACACATGAAAATTTCTTAATTACCAAGGATCTATCAATGACCCACAAGGGGTCACATGAAATGGATAAGGTCGGGCTTACTAACATGCTTGAAATTAACTTGACAAGACATCAATTTTTAGTGATAAGATTGGTAGCCTTCCTACCATACTCTAACATGCACATATCCACTTTACTGAGTAATGACATTTAATGGAAAGTTGTGCTGGTGTGAGTGGCATGAATGCCACTTGGTATAGATTTTGAATGCTTGATGATTAGATTTAATTCTTCAATTAAGACAGAAAGGATGGATGAGATAAAAGGCTAACAGCATGTGAGTGAGCTAACCTCTACAACTAGCATGTTCATCGCCTCGACATCCAAGCCTGCACCAACCAAGGTGGTGAACTTGTTTATTGGGTGGACAAGACCTGATAGCCTTGTAAGGAATTGAGATGAAAGAAGGTCCCCAGAAACTAATTTTGAAAAACCAACTGGGATGACCCCTTAGAGATGCCATGTCTCTAAGAGGAAAATAAAACAAAGTGTTGTAGACTCGCAAAACTCAAACAGATGACACTAAACCTACAACGAGCTACCATAACTCGAAGACTCAAACCTACAACTCTTACAAACTTGAATTTATAGATAATATATAGAGACTAAGCTTTACAAGGAATATACAGGCTATTCACATAATATATATGCAATTTACACAACCAAAACTAGGCAAAATTACAGACTCCTTGGTAGGAAACAACCAATATTTACAAAACTTACATCCCAACAGAGCGAGCACCTCTTCTGCCGAGATAGATAGCTACAAAAGGGATGAGATACACTAGGCTTATGGAAAACTCTGTGCCAAATGGAAGATGCAACCCTGATATGACAAGAATGAAAAGATGACAAACACACATAAAGACAGAAAACACACAAAAAAACAACAAAAATAGTGAGAAACCTGCAGAGAAAGATGAAAACAAACAAGACACAAAGGAAGAAGAATGAAACAAAAATAAAGGGAAAACTCAAGAGGCTACATGAACCTCAAAATTTTGAAAAGATATACTGCAAACCACTTCACTCTATCACCTAAACACTCCACCAGAACCAATGAATGCACTTCCACACCTTCCATCTCAGACCTCTCAGCTCAGAAAACAAATCGATTTGCTCTCCAAAATTTTCACTAGAAGGTAAAAGTAGCTTGAAGTAAGTGTATAAATGACAAGGTAAAAGGCCATAAATAATTCTTAGGAAAGTGCATTATTTACAAAAAGTAACTTCAAGAAGCACACTAACATTTGGGATCCAAACCAAAACACCTTACAATCATTCAACCTCGAAGAAAGGGAAAATGATCACCTGGTGTGAAAGATCCAAAATCACCCGCTTGGGAACAAAACTCTATGGCATAAACAAACACCAAAAGAAAGGAAGATACCAGATGAGACTAAAAGATCCCAGAAGAAACAGGGAACCAAGACGAAAACATAAAGGGAAAAGGAAGGAGAAAACCAAAAGAAAAGGCAGAAAGAAAAAAAAAATAGGGGACCCAACATTTTGTAGCCAAAATGAAGGGATGGGTATACAGGGAATAACAAGTATCACAACCCCCACTTTGTTTTTGGGGGTTTTTTGGGATTATTTTACAAGAATTGGGAAAAACGTATCAGATAGGGCTAGTAGAAGCATTAGGCCTAAAAGCCAAGATTGAAGATGAATTGGGAGATCATTTTAAAAAAATATGTTACCCAGTCACCAATGGGATCATATGGAGCCTAAGAAGATGTGAGCATAAGAAATATCCATGTAGACACTTGTAGAATTGAGAAGTTAAAAATGTACTTGGAACCATCCAAGAAGGAGTGAAAGAGTGTAGAACAAACTAGTGATAGTTGTCCCCTTATGAAGCACAATAGTTACCTACTCTTAGAGTGGTATTAGATTAGTCCTAGACTAGTGATGTAAGGAATAAAGAGGACCTAAGAGGAAGCATAGGATCTTGAGAAGGAAAGGTATAGTTGAGGTCCTAGTAGGCTTGTGCAAGCACACTTGAGAACATCTATCAGGTCCATTGTGGAAAATATTGGATGGAAGGTGTGAAAAAGTTAAAAAATGTCAAAATTTGTAGTCACATTCATGAATCCAATCATACAATTAAAAATTTGATTTATTCAAATAGTAATGGAGACTGGATTAATATAAGTCCCTTCCTCGGTTATTAATGGATCATCAAAGTGATGCCATAAAAGAAGTGATACAAAAAATTTAATTTCCCATAGGATATGCTGCGAACATAAGTAGTCTCATATCAAAGAAAAGTGAATTTGGGCCTGGGTCAAAAATGCATGATTGGCATACCTTCATCAAGGTAAGTCATGTTCTTTTGTATTTATAATATATTTGTAAATTTCATGTACTTTTGATTGTATTATGTGACTAAAGAATGACATGATTAGTTTATAATTATTGTAGTATGTTATACCCTTATCTCTCTCAGAAAACTTTGACAATAACATCAAACAAGTAATATATGAACTTGTAAAATACATGAGGTAAGTAGTGATGTCTTTTCAATTTGTTGTATATATTTATTATATTTTCAATTAGTTTTTCTTATTATGTAATAAATTGTAAAGTCTCGTATTTATATATTTTTGCATCTTGAATGTCTTGTAGGTGGTTTTCATGTAAAAAAATCCATAAAGAAGATATAAAATATTGGAAGAGAAGAATTCATCATCTAATGTGTGAAATGAAAAATTGTCTACCTTCAATTTTTTCAATCCACAAGAACATTACCTCATACACAAAGTTGAGGAGATTGAATTGTGTGGACCTATACATACTTGGTCGATGTGGATGGTTGAGAGGCACTTGAAATTTTTGAAGGCTTTAGTTTGACAAAGAGCAGGTCTTGAGGGTTCTATGGTGGAGGGATATATGGTATACATGACTATGGTGTATGTTATTAAATATCTTCCTAAGCTTGCAACAAAGATCCATATAGATTGCATTTGGGATCTAGACACTATTAGAAAATTCAAAGGGGAGTACATGGTGGGGAAAGCTAGATTGAGGAAAGTGAGAGGTAATAAATTATAAGATGTTATTGTACTTATTTAATTCTTAATCTTCAAAATTAATCAGTTGTAAGTCGTCTATTTATTTTTTGTACAATTGCTCGAGAGTGGGATGCAATACATTTGTATATTGGAAACAATCAAGATTAGATGACTATATGGATTGACCGATGTCATCATTTTGGTCACACATTAACATGCCAAGTTGTGTCTTCATTGGTTAAAGAAGCTCATTGCAATGGAGATTCCAATGTTATGCAAAGGGAAATATATTTAGCATATGGTTTAAGAGATTTTTGGGTACGTATAAATTTGTTAATCACCCATACATTTATATATTCCCGATGCACTATTTTTTACATATTTGACATATAATTGTAGGTCAAACACCACAAGGCTATGTTTTACAATGGTCATAAATTTTGCATCAAAAAGTTGGATGACACAAAGAAAACTTGTGATTTTGGGATAAGTGCAGTCTTTCAGATGACTAATATTTCATCTAGAAATGAATTACATCCTTGATAGTCTCAAAATTGATATTATGGAATTTTGGATGATATACTCGAGTGTTACTTTAATTCCTTTAGATTAGTTATGTTTTTCATCAGATAGTACAGGCTACGACTTAATCAAAATGATCTTGATAGAACTCTTATTGAACATGATAGTGGATTTCCAGATATTAATACAACGTTGTTTGAGCCAGTTGGGGATGAGCCCTACATTATTCCAAGCCAATGTGAGCAAGTATTTTACTTATAGGTTCAACATAAACTGGGTTGGTCATTTGTTGTTAGACATGATCCAAGAAGAAGGTCGATTAGGTATAATGCGATGGAAGAAGAGGATAGGGAACAAATAAAAGATGATGTAGATGCTGATCACAATTGAAAATTAGTTGATGATGTTCCTAACACAACTTTTCTTGAAGAAGAAGAATAAGAAGATGATGATGACGATGATGATGTTATTGATCATGATGATGATGATCCTATCGATGATGATGATGACGACGACGACGAAAATGATGATGATGATGATGATGATGATGATGATGATGATGATGATGATGATGATGATGATGATGATGATGATGATGATGATGATGATGATGATGATGACGATGACGATGACGACATTGATGATGATGACAATGATGGCAGTGGTGATGATGTCGATGATGATGATGATCATGGTGATGAGTTGGATGAAGAAGAAGATAATTGACATGAATGAAATGTACAGTTGTGTGATCAATGCTTAATCTATTTAATATTGATTTCTTGATAGAAATATACAGTTATGCAATGAATACTCAATCTATTTAATATTCATTTCTTGATAGATGTATAGTTATGTGATTAGTGCTTAATCTAATTAATTCATTATTTACCTTTTAATGTTTTTAATTCATATCATATGCTTATGGTTTTTAATGTACTTACTATGTAATTTTTGTATTGTCACTACTATTCAAATTGAAAGTGATTTACATTCTTGTTCTGACCATTTCCTTATGCTCTATTCTAACTTCATTGTTACTACCTTTATTATTTATGATGGAACCCCCTTTGGTGATGATCCTACGCAGTTCCACATAGACATGACATGTTCCTTAGAAGACTTTTAATCTCACAATAGTTGAGAAACATAAATGTAGGCATCATGGTAAAAATCTTTAGAGACACAACATAATTGAGTGGTATTATACCTAGACCATGCAACGCCACCACTACTCCTCAAATTCAAAGTTGACACTTTTAAATAGAAAAACCATCCTTATCTATAGTTTTTGGACCCTACATTGTCATTTTTAAACTGGAGGAGTAGTGGGTGCATTGCATCGTCTAGGTATACCACTTAATTATGTTGAGTCTCCAAAAAATTGTGACCATGATGCCTACATTTTTGTTCCTCATTTGTTGTGTCCCAGGACCTATTATGACCCTTTACGACCCCTAAGAACACATCTTAGAGGTCTTAAAATGTCATAAGGGGTCATAAGATGCTCCTAGGAAGGGCCAGATGAGCTTCCACCTTCACGTAGTTGGCCTTGCTAAGTAAAGAATGTTAAACTATTCTCAAAACAAAGAGAATTTCAATACCTACTCCTTACAATGAAATCAATGCTAATTCCTTATAGGAAATCCATATATTAGGCATACCAAGTGCTATTTTTACCTATTTCATATTAATTTATGGAACATTGAAAATCATTGAAAGAAAAATCAGACATAAAGACTCAACCGATATCAAATCTATGATATTAAGAGCATTGGTCGAATATCCATGATATTCACTAAATGCTCAGAGTAATGGCCACCAAACATCAAGTCCATGATGTCCACCATATACTCAAGTGTGGATCCTGGATCCATGAGTCTCTTAGACTTATAAGGAGAATATCAATTCTATGATATTCATCCAATTCATACGAACATCTTAGCCATAAGCATAAGTGTAACAAGAATGAATAATCATATCCAATGAATCCACGTAAGCATAAGAATAACCAACAAAAATCTTATGTTATGAATCCACATAAACATGTATGTAATATAGTTTCTATTACAAAAAAAATATGTTCTCACAAATATATAATAACCATGAATATAGACTCTTCTATAAAAGGAAGTATATTCCCACATACATGCCAAAGTATATCGTAAGCCAATGTGAAAATGTTAAGTATAATATATAGCAATGTAAACCATGCTCCCAGGATATGTCTAGGAAACATAGAGTTTTCTCCAATATGTACTGAGACTTATATAAAATCAATGTAAAAATAGTTGATCAGTCATGCTAATGTATGTTCCCATACATACATAATAGTATGCAGCCATAACATGATGTAATGTTTCAACATAATGTATAGTATGTTCCTCACACATAACAAATAAAATATCAGTTATGCCAATCAGCTAAACATATAATCAGCTATGCTAATCAGATATGCACATTGGTTGTGCCAATGAGTTGTGTATGTTCCTACACATACATAACATATATACCAAAAATATGTCAAAGTAAAGCATGCCAATTAACCAGCTATGTCAAACATCCAAGATTAAAAAAAAGGTATGAGCCTACTCATATAATAAGAATGTAAAGTATAAGGAAGGAGTTACATAATGCAATACTAATTGATCCCATGATTGAACTCTTGTTATGTACATGCATGTCATCCACTAAGGTGGGTTTCTTTAATCCACATATTCAGTATGTGGTGCCCTCCATAGAACCATATAGGGATAAGTTGTTAGTATACCCATAATTCATTTTATCCATGAATATTTTGAGTCACACTAGGTTATGATCTAGGGCCTATGCCACTCACAATAATCTACTCCCTTTGGATTAAAATAATGAAAGGTTTAAATTTTTCCTATTTTCTCCATCTGAAGCATAGGTTTGTCTAACTTTTAATGTCCACAAGGTAGCTCAAAATTTTAGACCAAGTCTAGGCAGAAAAATGTAGCAAAACCTATGAAAGAAAACTTCAACTATTCCATAGCTTGTCCTGGTTGTTTATTAATAAAGTTTCTTATATTTTCATTCTTCCTAATTATTTCTTAATCATATGTTTTGTGCAGAAGGATGCTTTACTTTTTACAACATGTGTATCCACAAACTATGTTGCGCTTGTGGTATAAAAACAAGACTATTTGAATAGAAACTATTATGGTGATCGCTTGTTATAAAGGATCAGAAACTAGGCATAATACTTTAACTCAGGGATTGGACATCCAACTAAACACTTCATCCACTTTATAAGAAACTAATTTAATATGTCAAACCCAGGGATGTGTTACTTGAAATGGGCTAGAAAAATATATGCACCAAACACTTTCTCAACCAATCATTCTATAATTGTTGTAGGAAATAAATGTTGGAAAGAAACTATTCTATGGATGTAGGAAATAAATACTTTCAAAGGGAAACTATACTATTGTTATATGAAATGAATACTAAAAGGAAAGCTAAACTATTGTTGTGAAAGTAAATACCTGAAAGTAAATGATGGAAATGAATGATGCTAGTAGGATGGAAGAGTGCACAAAATAACTACAATGTCTTAGTTACTTTGCCACTTGGCCGCAGGAAGCGGTAACTATCCTGTGGCTTTGGATGTAGGAGAGATTCAACATAGTTATTGAAATTATGGAAATGTAGGAAAGAAAGATAGAATAAAATGAATCTAGCTATGGATTTCTCACCAAGTGGGCCCCCTTGGATGAGTATCCAGAACACTCAATTACACATAACTAATCTCAAAACTTCATTTGCTCATTAAAATGAATAACAAAGTACACAGATTCTCATCAACAGTAAAATAATAGAATTGAACTATATTTCACCTATCATAATACTACTACCCTTCTTCTAACACAAGAGCAGGATTTTATTGATAGGAAAAACATCTAATTGCTAAGCTCAAAACACCTTAAGAAAAGGCAGAGCTTTTATTACAAACAACTAACATAAAGGAAAGGTAGAAAGAAGGAAATAGAATCGGTCCATAAAAGAGGAAAGAACTAATTAGAAAAAAGATCTAACTTTCCACTCTCTCCTATATTTTATCAGGGAAATTATTGCATTTTCCAAGTCTTCGCTCAACCATCTCCACCTGGATTAACTGGAAACCTTCCACCACTGCTATGCTGATGTTTCATCTATGTGCGTCTGCTATAGGATGAGTCAAGCATCCCACTTTGATGTGCTGCAATAAAACTATTAGGATAAAAGCATTCATGGAAAATAATCATTCATAGTGCATATGCATTATCTATTGCTCAAACAGTCAATTCATTCATAAAACATGATAATAATTTCATAGAAATAAATAGAGCATATTCATCTAGAAAAGGCATATTAAGTAGCATATGTCCATGGCATAGGTCTAGTGAATGACTACCACATATTAGCATTTTTAGAGAATAAATTCTTGGAGTAATAAAAGAAAACATAGGAAAAGACCTAGAAAAAGTTCTTCTAAGGTATCTAAAGTATGCCATTAAAATGGTCTATCATTTTTCCCCTGATGAAGACTAGTGTCGGTCCTTAGGTATTGAGATGTTATGGATCTTGGCAAGAACTCAGAGGTCTCCTTCCTGTGTCTCTCCAATCATGGAGGTTTACGCTTGCCAGTAGAATCCATTTGTTTGCTCCACTTTCACTCATCTGCTTAGTTCTTGTTGCTAATCTATTTCATCATCCACATAGCTCTATAATGGCTATAAAAGTAGAGGAGGCTGGAAGGTGAGTAGAAACCATCTCTCAGGCCGTGGTTGTCTTCCCTGGCATATATACTAGTTAACACGTTGCATTGTATCCCGCAAGTTAACCAGAATGTGTGGTTCTATCTTGTTAAGTGCCATAGTGACTCTCTCCCATCTTTGCATTAATCCTTTAGCTTCCCTGTCCCCATCTCATAATGACAATCTTTCAAATGCTGAGAAAACTTCCTCACAGCTTTCCAAAATCTGTTTCCTGGGTGCAAAATCATGAAATTCATAAACAATTTGCATCCAATCACAGTAAATTCATCGTGGTGACTAGATTTCAAGATGAAGGGGCAATGAAATGGACTATTCCAGGATTTTGTACTTATGTAATTGCCCGACATAATTTATTTCATTTTGAATCCAGGAAAGGAAGGAAGACAAATGTATATCACCAATAAAAAGAATAGGATTCCAATTGGTATTAAAAGGAACAACATAATTGTGCATGTATAACTCACATAACAAATTCCAAACACAATCAGGTGATGTGTTGTATGCAGCCACAAATTACTGTGTGGTTTTTATGCCTGAGTTAAGATTCTAAAGGACTCTCATTAATTTAAATGGTAGAAATTTCTCCTTAAGGAATAGGGTATAAACCCATGGTGGTGGTCTGCATTCTTTGAAATCCAAAATTATATGTGTAATGTTATTTATCTTATTCTGTAAAAATTCAATTTCTTGTTGTTTTCTTTTAAGCTCCCTTCTTAATTTTGTCTTTTCTAATTCCAAAATTGACTTTTGATATTGCATAGCATTGAACTAGTCAACCAAGAGAGCATGAATAGTTACCTACTCTTGTTTCTGATGTGGTAATGGCCTAGCTTCTTGTGGGCCATCCTCTTTCTTTGTGCAAACTGGCACATTATGTAGAACACGGGGCTTTTCTCCGTGATTTCCTTCCTATAGAGAAGAAGATTCTCTTCCGGATCCTTTAGGCTCTACTACTTCTGGGATTACACACTCTACTTCTATAATCAATTCAATAGCTGCCTAATCCTTATCCATCATACCCTAGCATTCTGCAATCGGACTGCCTATTTGCAACTATTCTTGTAAGGGCTCCTTACATGATACATGAGAAGAGTCAACCGTAATAGGGGAGTCCTTGTTGTTTGAATTTGTAGTGTTCAAATGAACACTTCTACGTAATGGGATATCAGTAGAGGCTATAGGTTTCTTCTATGAAAGTTTTCTTTTCTTGGTAGGTGTGGCTACAAAAGAAATAGTAGAAATAGGAACATCTCGACTCATATATTATGCCATCTTGGCATTGCACTTTCACTTTTTTATCTTTTTTCTGAGAAACTGTGGGAACCTTGGGTTCTCTACTCCCTGAGGTAGGGTTTGGATCTCCATATGACACATTATCCACATTAACTCGTAAAGGAGAAGGATTCCTCAAAGGTTCATCTTGCTCAACAAATTCTTCTTCTTTATTAGGGTTATTTCCCCGTTCTTCTTGAATTTTGGGTCGTGGCCCTTCTCTATGCAATTGAACATGAGGTGCTACAATAAATCTATCCTAGGACATGCGAGAGACATCCCTCAGCAAAATTTCCACCAATAGTTTGATTAAACCATGGAGGGTCACTGCATTCTGCCACCCCTTCTGTACCTCTTTAGCACTTAAATTCAAAAGGGCTTAAAGAAAATTGGGAACATTTACTAAATGGTCATGTTGTAAATGGCTCAATAACTTAAAGTGTATTGTATGCAAAAAGGAAAAATGGCCCTCATAGGTGATGTACCTGATAATATGAACTACCAATTGAGGATATTCTCATAGAAGAGATGTTCACTTAACACCTTGTTTGTTGTAATCTATTGGGGCATCTATTGGAAAAGAAAAAATTTCTTTGGCTACGCATGCATTGTGCCCATGCGGGAACACTCCTCTTGTAGAAGGAAGTCCAGAGACTTTGATAATTCATGCTTCAAAAGCTTCAATTTGCAACCCTTTAACATATGCAACTCCATTGTTGTATGTTCTCAAGAATTCCAGTGTCGTGGCTTCATAATACCCATTTAACCTTATAAAATAGGTAAGCCACCTTACTCTATTAAAAACCTAAACACAGTCCTAGTCCTGTATCAAAGCAAAGTGGTTTGTTGGTTCATGCCATATAGGAGAACCACCCATTCTATTGTTTGAAATTTCCAACAATGTCTGAAAAACTCAGAAAAACCCTCTTACTCCGGTGATACTATCTATTCTTTTTGCTGAAATACCTCTGATGTGCCCAAAATTGGAATAAAACTTTCTAGGTTTCTGGGTAGACAAGACACAACATAATTTTTTTGAAATAGTGTTGTGAATCTAAGCTAAAATTTCAAGTTAAAAAGACAAGGCTGGTTTCGAAAGGTTACACACAGGGGTTGTCAAATTATTATTTTTGATATGACAGCTCAGTACAACTCTGGTAGGAAAATAGTAATGACAAAGGATGGCAATTATGACAGCAGATTTGAACTGACAAAATATTTGAGCTGATGGGATATTTTATTTATTACACACAAAACCTATTTACTGCCCCATATAAAAAAGGTGACAAGTGTCCTCACTTGCATGGCAAAGAATGGCAAAATCATTAATGAATCACTATATTAATTACAATGTTTCATAATCATATTAAATAAAGTAAAAAATATTTTAGAGACAATAAAGTAATGCATACCTTGGAATATTATACCGTTAAATGCCCAAATCTAGAAAGATTTGATGACGTAAGTGTTACCCAAATTTTTCACATGCGGGATATCATAAAATAGTAAGAAAATTTGCATAAAAAGACATCTTTTTAACATTACTGTTCAGCCAATAAAGATGCATACATTTCCATCACATTCATATTATCAGATTACATTGTACCCTAAGTAGTGATCAGGTTCAAAATTTCAAATTCATAAATGATCATTACATTGTGCATTCAAACTGAATGTATTAGACAAGTGTTCCTTCAAGGTTACATCTTGCATACTGAAACTTAGATGACATATGCAGAAAAGAAAGTAAGAGAAAGGCATGATGAAGTCTAGGGATCTATGTATTTCCTTTAAGAGGTCTTCTAGTTTCTGGAGTTGTTCATTTGCATCATTTCAAGTCTTCATGTCTTGGTCTTGTTTCTATCTGACCTACATCCTAGGTCTTCTGTTAGTCCTATTTCCTGCATTATCATGGAGTAAAATATGTTAGATCCAACTGGATCTAAGCAATACATAGTTCACTAAATTACACCATACATCAGTCAAACTCCCTGAACTGCATATTAACCGATGATATCAGTGCAATAGAAAGGTATGCATTTACATTGACAAAATAATAACATAAAAAAAGACATGTCTTTATGAAATCCTTTGTTGTATTTAAAAGTTGTTTATGAGTGTCATGAGCCCATGCTCAAACCTCATGAACATGTGCAAATGTTCAAACTAGGCACCAAAATAAGTTATGTGTGTATGCAAGAGATGTAATGGTATGCAGATTCAACATTGATATGCAAGAAAAATGACTAAACTGTAGTGATATCAATGTGAGTTATGTGCATATCAAATGCAGTATATAATAGTTTCTATAGGGTGCATACATGCTATTATAAGATTTCAACACTATTGATACTGATATACAGAAAGATGAGCAAGATTCAGTGCTGTCAAAAGATTAGATTATGCATATGAAGATGCAGTTTTAAACAATTCATATATATAAAATAAAATGATGGTGTTGTTTAAAGTATATAAGATACATGTCACTATGATCTACCTATTTTGAAAAAAAGAAAATATTCATATACAAGGGTGGAATACAGTATAACAGCAATGTCAACTTGGTGTAAGCTGTAAACAGAAAAAGATGCTTCCAGATTAAAGGCACAAACAACATGATCTCCACACAATAAAAAAATGTTCAAAGAGTAATAGAGGGAGATAAAGTACAAGACACAAAGTTGCATATCAAACATGTGATATTGTCAGTTCAACAAGAAATATTCATTTCTCAACAAAATAAGGACAACTTGCATATATTTCAAGTTTATGTCTAAAATCTGAGGAAAAGATATGTGGGTATTGTAGTCTTCTACAATTCATCCAACACATTGTGAAATAATCATGAGAGAGTAACATCCAGTTATTTACAGAGAAAGACTTCAACTAGAGCTACAAATTTTATTCTATAGAAGATGGATTCAACTAATGACAGCATAAAAGAAGACAACATAGCAACAACATCAAAGACAAGATGCAAAAGGAACCGAATGTAACCTAGTTCAACAAACAAGCAGAGATTGTATGCAAGTAAAAGCCCTGAATGCAATGACAATAGATAGTTAATGGAGGAGACTACCTATTTAAAGAGTTGTCAGTTCAAAATCAATCACCCCAAGTACTTATTGAAAAATAGCCCAAATTACACGTATTTCTACTAAAAAGAAATCTGTGTTATCAACTCGAGATTTCAAAAGCTATTTATTTAAAAATAGAGAGTTTAGACTGTAGTTAAAGAGAAGACAATATAGAGAAAAGAAGAACTTATCTTTGAGTTTCTAGACAAACTCCATGATATAGAATCCAAGAAAGAGTCCGAGCTTTGTTAGGAAACGTATGATGAGACGCCATGTTTTATAGTATTACAACTCCGCTTTGCATAGAGAGTCCATGGTGGAGACTATAGGAAGCTCAAGTTATTGTAATAACACATGCACAACGCCATTAGTCATGGCATTTAAAACCCTAAGGTGAGTATACTGGAGGCTGAGTTCATAAAGAAGCATGCGGTGGGAAGAGCATAGAACTCGAGCTCTTAAATCATTAAAACTTCAGTTCATAGCCATGCCTAGAATACATAACAGTGCCATGATACATGGCATCCCAACTCCAGATTTGACTCCAGTGCCAAAAAAAGAGCTCGAGTTCAATCCAAAGAACATGAAGATTCAAGAAAAGCACATAGTAATATGGCATTTAATGCTCTAGATCAATTACAGAGAGCACCAAAGATGAACTTGTCAGAATGGCGTCACACATAAACAGAAAACCCTAAGTTTTCTCAAAAATAAAAGCTTCAAAAATGAAATGACAAAAGACCTATATCAAAATGGATAGATTTTGAAATCCATTGAGTACAGAGACTATAGTGCATGGCAATTCTTCTTTACATGCAACGACAGCTTTATCATATGCCATGACAGTGTGATATTTTATGGGTCATCTTGACCATGGTCATAAGGTGTCAGGTTTTGGATAGGGCTTTACTAGAGTTAAGGGTGTTTAATATGGTGTCGATTATATATGGAGTTAGGGTTATATGTTATGGAAGTGGCTTTAGGTTGGGTTACATCTTAGGGGGGTATTTTTAAGATATTTTAATATATTCTTTGTAATTTGTTGATATATAAAAGATGTAAATCAAAGAAAAATATCAAAATTAGGGGACCTAAAGTTTAAGGGCTAATTTCATTTTCGAAATTAGCCTTTAGGGCTTAATTTTGGGCACCAGTCATGCCTTAAATTTAGGGATCTGGTCATGTTGGAGAGCTTTTGTTGGAATTATATGTGTGGGCATCGTTTTGGGCTAAAAATTAGGAGTTATCTATCTATTTAGTAGACCTTCTTGGGGGAGGTTTGGATTTTTGAAAATGAGCCTTGGAGTCTATATTACTAAACTTCTCATTCATTTTTTTTAGGGGGCAGAATTTAGAGAGGAGGTGCTTTTAGTGAACTTCTTGTTCCTATAGCTACATGTTTATGCTTTTGTATCCATTGTTAGTTCATGTTTGTGATATCGATTTTGTGCAAGAGGATGCTTGTATTCCTTGCCATTTTTTTGAGATTCATTCATGTAACTGCATACAGATTTTGAGAAGAATATAGTTGACCCATTTTCATACATCTACTTGTGATCATTTGTTCAAATCCTATTCAATTTTCTACATTCAAGTGTAATACATCAGTAGCATGGATTAGTGGATTTGTCATTTCCTATTCTAGATTATAGAATATAAGCCTTTTGCAGAATATGCATGTTGTTCATTGTAAGATTGCTATTTGTGGTTAAACCCTAGTAGTCACCTTCAAATTAGCCTATGTATTGGATAGTGAGTGATATTGTAGAGATCATTAGGTTATGATAAGTGAATGTCAGTTTGAGGCTTTAAGATATCTGAATCTATTTGGTGTATCACCTTTTCAATTTTTATTCATGCAATTTTAGTTAGAGTTTCTCCCTTTCCTTCCCAAAATCAGGAGAAGATAGTATAAAATTGATACCCAAATTCAATATGAACCAGCCTAGAATCTGGAGACTCCTTCTCAACCATAGTCTACCCATAGCTAGAGAAGGTTTCCATTGTTAGGATATAATACCTATAAAGCCCCAATGCCTGAGTTGGGGTGGTAATTCTAAGCCTCAACAATTTTTGGCACGCCCGGTGGGACACGTTTTTCAGCGAACGAGTCAAATTGCATTACATCACTTGCTGGTTCTAGTGTGCTATTAGCAAGATTCAGACCTTAAAGAGGTCACATTTCGCATATCTGGTGCATCCGTGAAGGAAAGTCTATTGTTTCAAAAGGAGAAAAGTAGGTATGTTTCAAGTTGTTTCATATTCTAATTTCCAGTCTTTTAGATGAATAAAGATGTCAAGTTTTCAAAGAGGATAAGCTTGTCCAGATGGTCATTTTTCAAGTTTTCCATCATTTCAAGAAAATTTTGTTCAAGAGAATCATTTTTAGTCTTATCAAGGTCAGGAATCCCAATATGATTTTCATCATTTTGCAAATAATAATGTTTCACAAAATAGAGATACTGTAAGTATGTTGCAGAATATGCTTATGCAGATTGAGGATAATAAAAAGCAACAAGAATCTAAATTACAAAAAGAGCTGGATAGGAAGCTAGGGGAGCATGCTTATCAAGCCCATATTCAATAGTAGCAAGCATTGGCTCAGCAAGATCAAGGTTATCAAAGTTATCTTTCTGAGCAATACAAGAGAAATGAAGCCAAGTTTTTATGAGGGCTAGAAGCTCAAAAGAAGGTTCATCAAGGAGAATTTAAAGCTTAGAAGGATGCTTATGAAAAGTTTATAGTTTCCATGTTTAATCGTTGTCATGAATTTCAGCTAGAGAAAGAAAAATAATTAATATTTCAGAAAGAGTTTCATGATAAAGAGCTACTGGATCTCAAGAAAAATATAGGATTCCTAGCTTCTACAACTGATACATACAAGAGAGATTTTCAACTTTAGATTGAGAAGTGTTTTTAGCTGGAGGAAGAGAAGGAGACCATTGAATAGGAGGTTACCGATTTAAAGAAGAATCTTTCTGAACAAAATAATTCAAAGAAGATTGCTGCAAATCAGGATAATGGTGTTAATAAGAGTATACTTCTCCTACAAAGGAATAAGGAAGAAGAAGAAGATCAATTTTGGGATGAGATGGAGCAATTTTGCTTTCATCTTGATGTCAAGTCCGCACTTCCAGAAAGCACCTACCAGCTACAGGAGGAGATTATTTCCAGCCAGCATAATGATGAGTAGATCAATCACACTGAAGTAATTTCTCAAGAACCTGAGGCTATCAAGGAAGGCTCCAGATTCATTATCTGTCATGGCTTTCCTATCAGGCATTTGGCTAGGATGGACAGTACCAAAGAAGAGCAAGTTGTGCCAGCATCTCTGTATGATATCCTATCAAAAGATGTAGCTGAGAATGAATCAAATTAGCTTGCTATCCCAATTAATCAAGTAAGTAAACCTCTTTTGGTTCTTCATCAAAGGTTGCTAATTGTTGATTCTCTTTAGAATGGTGGGGTTTACAGTCAACTAGATCAAGTAAGTAAGATTCATACCAATCAGATCCTTTTGAAGCAAATGACTATATATATATATCCTATGTTCACCTAATGATAGTTTTCTAGAAGCATATGGATTATTGTGAGCTTAAAAGTATGGGAAGTTATTTTTCACAATCAGTGAATGGTTTTCTTTAACCAGGCTTCAAGATGGTTAAGGTAGGTTAGTTTTCTAGTTTTCCATAAGTGTTGTTAAGAACAATTAGGTCATTTTTAGTTTTAGTTTTAGTTTTAGTTTTCCTAGTTTTCAATAAGTCTTCAAGTTTGCAAGGTCTTCCAAGGTTGCTGTCCAAATCTGCAAACACAAGGAAATCATTCCTCAATGATCAAGGATACATCTATAATTTCTGGTAATGAAGTTTTGCTTCACTACCACAAATCATAAACATACCCTTAATCATTGGGAAATGGTTTTCTTATATTCATAGATTAGTTTTATGGTTTCCATAGGTGATCAACAGACTCAATGCCAAATGGATTGTTTTAGGCTACTAGTCCCAATGTCAAGCAGGAAGACATCCATTAGAGGTTTCTAGAATTGTTACCCAAAATTTTCACATGCGGGATATTAGAAAATAGTAAGAAAATTTGCATAAAGAGACATCTTTTTAACATTACTGTTCAGCCAGTAAAGATGCATACATTTCCATCACATTCATATTATCATATTACATTGTACCCTAAGTAGTCATGAGGTTCAAAATTTCAAATTCATAACTGATCATTACATTTTGCATTCAAACTGAATATATTAGACAAGTGTTCCTTCAAGGTTACATATTGCATACTAAAACTTAGAGGATATATGCATAAAATAAAGTAAGAGAAAGGCATGATGAAGTCTAGGGATCTATATATTTCCTTTAAGAGGTCTTCTAGTACTTGGAGTTGTTCATCTGCATCATCTGAAGTCTTCATGTCCTAGTCTTGTTTCTATCTATCATGCATCCCAGGTCTTCTGTTAGTACTGTTTCCTGCATTATCATGGAGGAAAATATGTTAGATCCAACTAGATCTAAGAAATACATAGTTCACTAAAGAACACCATACATCAGTCAAACTCCCTGAACTACATATTAACCGATGATATCAGTGAAATAGAAAGGTATGCATTTACATTGACAAAATAATAACATAAAAAATACATGTCTTTAAGAAATCCTTTGCTGTATTTAAAAGTTGTTTATGAGTGTCACGAGCCCGTGCTCGAACCTCATGAACATGTGCAAATGTTAAAAATGTGCACCAAAATAAGTTATGTGTGTATGCAAGAGATATAATGGTATGAAGATTCAACATTGATATGCAAGAAAAATGACTAAATTGTAGTGATATCAATGTGAGTTATGTGCATATAAAATGCAGTATATAACAATTGCTATAGGGTGCATACATGTTGTTATAAGATTTCAACACTATTGATACTAATATATAGAAAGACAATCAAGATTCAGTGTTGTCAAAAGATTAGATGTCACTGTGATCTACCTGTTTTGAAAAAATGACAATATGCATATACAAGGGAGGAATATGGTATAACAGCAATGTCAACTTGGTGTAAGCTACAGACAGAAAAAGATGCTTCCAGTATAAATGCACAAACAGAATGATCTCCACACAATAAAAAAATGTTCAAAGAGTAATAGAGGGAGATAAAGTACAATACACAAAGGTGCATATCAAACATGTGATATTCTCAGTTCAACAAGAAATATTCATTTCTCAACAAAAGAAGGACAGCTTGGATATATTTCAAGTTTATGTCTAAAATCTGAGGAAAAGATATGTGGGTATTCCAGACTTGTGCAATTCATCCAACACAGTGTGACATAATCATGAGAGAGTAACATCTGGTTATTTATAGAAAAAGACTTCAAGTAGAGCTATGGATTTTATGCTATAGAAGATGGAGTCAACTGAAGACAACATAAAAGAAGACAACATAGCAACAACATCAAAGACAAGATGCAGAAGGAACCAAATGTAACCTAGTTCAACAAACAAGCAGATATTGTATGCAAGTAAAAGCCCTAAATGCAATGACAATAGATAGTTACAAGGAGACTGCATATTTAAAGAGTTGGCAGTTCAAAGGCAACGACCCCAAGTACTTATTAAAAAATAGTGCAAAGTACATGCAGTTCTACTAACAAGAAATATTTGTTATCAACTTGAGCTTTCAAAAGCTATGTATTTAAAAATAGAGAGTTTAGACTACAGTTAAAGAGAATACAATACAAAGAAAAGAAGAACTTATCTTCGAGTATCCAGAAAAAATCCATGCTATAGAATCTAAGAAAGAGCCAGAGCTTTGCAAGGAAACGTATGGTGAGACGCCATGTTTTATAGTATTACAACTCCGCTTTGCATAGAGAGACCATGGTGGAGACTATAGGAAGCTCAAGTTATTGTAATAACACATGCACAATGCCATTATTCATGGAATTTAAAACCCTCAGGCGAGTACAGGGCAACTGAATTATCTTTGTGAGGATATCTTCTATCTCCCTATTGGTAATTTTTGCCTGACCACTCGCCTGTGGGTGATAGGGGCTTGATTTTTGGTGGTGAATATTATACTCATTCATCAAAGAAGTAATCAACCTAGAGGTAAATTGAGCTCCTTGATCAGTGATTAACTCTTGGGGTACAGCATAGTGCATGAATATCTCCTCATACAGAAACTATGCAACTCTATTATCCCTGGTATGCTTAAAGGCTCTAACTTCCACCCACCTGGTTACATAATTAGTACATACAAGTATGTACAAAGTTTCATCAGATGTAGGACTGATGGGACTGACAAAATTGATTCCCCATTTATCAAACAGAGTCACTACGACTTGAAAAAAGAGTGGAATTTCATCAGATTTAGTAGGCCACCCCATCCTCTAACATCGATCACACTTCCTAGTGTAATTAGCTAAATCCTTGTAGAGGGATGGCCAGTAGTAACCAATGTTAAGTACCTTCATGGCTGTCCTTTTGGCAGAAAAATTTCCTCCACAAGGCTCATCATGAAAATCTGGAAGGATGTCATAATTTTTTTCCTCTCAAATACATCTTCTCCATACTTGGTTGGGGCCAATATAGAACAAACAATCAGAAATCCATGAAAAGTTGAAATTTTTCTCTATTAATAACCATTTTTCCTTTAGAGAGAAGTGTGGAGGTACCTTTTGGAAAACTAGATAGTTAGAAATATTAGCGTACCAGGGTGATTTTTTTGCAATGGATAATAGGTGGTCATCAGGGAAACTGTCATCAATTTCCATAGGTTCATTAGCATTCTGCAGGCGTGAGAGAAAATTGGCCACCACGTTTGATCTTCCTATTTTATCTATGATGGTAATATCAAACTCCTATAGTTGCAACAACCATCTAGCTAACCTCCCTATTATGGAAGGTTTGTTAGCTAAGTACTTAATAGCTGCATGGTCCATATGCACAAATATTTGATAACCAGTGACATAGTGGTGGAATTTTTTCAAAGCACAGATAACAGCTAATAGCTCCTTTTTGGTAACTATGTAATTCAACTCATCCCCTTATAGATTTTTGGTAATGAAATAAATAGCATGTCTAGAATAGCTTCCTTCTATCCAAGAACTTTTCCAATGGCATGATCAGAGGCATCTGTATGTATGTGGAATGGGAGTGTCTAATTAGGACCAAGAAAAATAGGTGCCTGAGTGAGTATAGACTTTAGCTATAGGAAATCTTCATGAGAGTCTGATGTCCAGATAAAGTGAGCATATTTAGTGAACAATGAATATATAGGGCTGGCCATCTTGCTAAAGTCCTTTATGAATTTTCTGTAATACCCAGCATGACCAAGAAAGCTTCTGACATCTTTTTGTTTGGTTGGGGTAGGCAGATTCACAATGACTTCAATTTTGGTTGGGTCTACCTGAATGCCAAGAGTAGATATGTAGTGACCAAGCACTACTCCTTCCTGCATCATCATAAAATACTTCTTTTTATTCAAACATAGGTTGTGTTCTTTGCACCTGGTGAGGACTTTTTCCATATTTTCCAACGCTTCCTCATAAGTTTCACCATAAGTTGTAAAGTTGTCCATGTATATCTCCATACTGTCATGGGAAATGTCAGCAAAAATGTTGATAACAGCTCGCTGAAAAGTAGCAGGAGCGTTGCAGAGGCCAAATGGTAAATTTGAATAAGAAAAATTCCCCCATGGGTAGGTGAATGTGGTCTTTTCCTAACCCTCAGGGAGAATCTAGATTTGTTTGTATCCACTGTACCCATCTAAGAAAGAAAAGTATTTCTTTCCTGCTAGAGAGTCCAGAAATTGGTCAATGAACGGAAGAGGGAAATGGTCCTTTTTAGTGGCATTATTAAGCTCTTTGTAATCCACACACACTCTCCACTTACCACCTTTCTTAGGAACTATGACTAGTGGGGAAACCCACTGGATGTCTGATATAGGGTATATGAAGCCAACTTTAAGGAGTTTTTGGAGTCCGGCTTTGACTATCTCATGGAGAGAAGGGTTGACACATCTTTGAAATTGCCTTACTAGGGGTTTATCCTCCTTGTGGAAAATCCTACGAGTGCATAACTTTGGGTCCAAAAATTTCATATCAGCGTTATCCCAGGCAAAAGCGGTAGCATGGTTCTTAAGTAACTTGGTTAACGATGTTTGTTGCTGAGAAGTAAGTTTGCTATTAATGTTCAAGCAGTGTTCAGAGGAAACTTCTAATTTCTTAGTGAGCTCGACCTTAGATGCATTGGTCAATGAGGGCCATTGGATCTCATAGGGAGGCATTTAGTGATAGAGCTGGTTTGAGATAGGGGAATATATTATGCATGATGTTGGTGATTACTTTATCTTCCTCTGGAAGCTGCAGGAAGGGATCCCTTGTTAACATCATTACTTAGGAGAATGAATTAATAACTTTAGTTTCCTCTCCTACATCTGGCCATATGGGAGAGGCTAATTCCATTAGAGGTTGAGTAGGAGGATACAAGGTCAAATTTTTGGTGTGCTGGCCATCAGAAATGGTCATATCTCCTGACTGAAAATTGATATAAGCATCAGTGGTAGCCATCCAAGGACGTCTTCAAATAATTTGATAGCCTCCTAGGGTATCTTTTGGTGACAGGATCATGAAATCTACAAGGTAGGACCAAGACTCAAGGTTAACCACAATGTCCTCCACCACTCCATAAGGCTTTACAGTCAAATTGTCTATGAGCTACAAGATAGTAGGTGTGTTATGGAGGTTGGTTATACCAATTCATTACATAATGTCCTTGGTCATGACATTAATGGTGGATCCTAGATCAATCAAGGTATGTTTTATATTAGTCTCATTAATAATGACCTTGACAAGAGGGCTGCTAGGGTCAAAATATTTTGGGATGGTAAGCTTCCCTAACATGATGTCCGCCAGTTTTCCCAAGTCATGGACATTCTGGAGATTCTTCTTCTTGCGGCCAAGATTTTTAAAGCAAGCTTCTTTGATGGCTTTTCCATATGTGGGAACATCTTTGATTGCCTTGAAAAGGGGAATTTGGACGCTGACATTCTTTAGTTGGTCAAGGATATTGAAAGTTTCTTTATTAGTGGTTTTTGAATTGCTATGCTCCAATATTTTTGAGAAAGGAGGAGTGGTAAGATGATTGGATTTAGCTAGTGGTGCAGGGGCTACTGGAGTAGATGGATTGTTAGGTTGATTGGGCTCCTCAAAAGGAAATTCAGTAATTATAGGAGGCTCAAGTGTAGGCAGAGTGGTACCGGACCATAGGTAAATATCATCGAGGTTGATTGCATATGCATGGTATTGCATGGGATACTACGACTGGTTTGTAGCATACAAGTTTTGATGAGGTGGAGGAGGTTGATTGTTGGGGTTTGGCTATGGTTGTGTAGGTAACTCAGTAGGCTTAGGAAGTGGGTGAGTGGTTGTAGGAGGTGGCAAAAGAGATTTCTATTGTGGAGGCTGCATAGGTGGTCGCAAAAATCCTTGTGGTTGATTTGGCCATTGTTGGCCGCCTTGCCATTGTGGGTTTTGCTGCCAATTACCCTGTGGTGGGTGCCATGCCCTTTGAGGTTTTTTCCAACCTCCTTGAGGGTTTGGCCATTGTGGATTGGGGTAATTATGCCACTGATTGTGGGAATTATTCCATGGAGGATTTTGGTAATTCATGAGGGCTTTCCATTGATTATTATAAAAAGGACCACTAAATGAAAGAGGGTCATGAGGCATACCTTTTCTCTATACCCATGGGCATTGTTGATTGACAAAGAATAGTTGTTTATCCTCTGGTTCAACTAGTTTGTAAGAAGTCAACATTTGTGTAGTCTCCATGTTAGAAACCTCTTTGCATATGTAGTCTCTCTTCTTCTATCTACACTGTGGAAAAAATTCAGCTAGCATGGCCTCTGCTTCATCATGTTTATTTTTATCCTGCATAGTGTCTAGCTAGGTGGCCAAGTTGTTAATGATATCTTGCTAAAAATCAGACAAGAGATTGGTTATCTTTGTCCGTGAAGAAACAACACCATTGGACTTCCCTAGGGTGGACCTATATCCCCTTCCTTTCTTAACAGAAACTCTTGAGTACTTAAGGAATATATTCTGGATATCATCCCATGATGCCTGGGTGATATCTCCTCTAGCCATTAGATCTAGTGCCTTTGTGCATCCATCTTGAATGCCTCGCAAAAAGAGAAACTTATGAGATTCTTCATTAAGCTCATGCTGAGTATTGTTTTGCAAACTGAACATGAACCTTGAGACATAATCCTCAAGACTCCCATCCTCCTTTTGCGACATCTTAAAGATGGCATCCCCTTGCATATCATTTCCTTGACATTACTCCTTGTATTTCAGAAAGAAAGCATCCTTCATTTCATCCCAATTATGGAAAACATCTTGTCCTAAGCCCATAAACCATCCTAATGCAGACTCTTTAAGTGTTAGAGGAAAGAGCTTAAGCCTGTGGTGATCGGTGGTGTAGTCATAGCTCCTACAAATGATATCAAACTCAAAGAGAAAGGTATTTGGGTCCTCTGTGACAAGGCCATAAAATTTTGGGAGAGAAGAAGAGGGAATATTTTTGAGGTTGTTATTATCTCGCTAATCAAAGATGGGAAAAGGAAATGTCTAGTAGGATTCACCATCCTTCATTGTTGCTGAGGTGGATTTTGAGGTGGGTTCTAAGGTTGGTAGATGACTAACTGCCAAGGATTTTCTTCTCGAGGATTCAAGAGTTCTAGATTAGCAAAGGCTTCAACAAATAGATTAGCTTCTAGTTGTTCCTGGAAGAAACCAAGAAAATCACCCTCAGAAGATGAGGATGATGAAGGGGCTTCAAGAAGCTCAATAATAGGGTCAATGAACTGGCTTTCATCTTCAAATAGGTTACTGGATAGATTTGGAAAGTACATTCCTTGGGCATCTCTTCAACTATTATGCATGTAGATAGTATGGAATGATGTCAATAGCAGTTTTCTTTGCCAAAATAAGGCTTAATCTACTTAAATAAGGGAATGAAAGCATGGAAAAAAATCCTAGGAATGGTTGAATAAGGATTAGGCTCAGCACCATCCCCAACAATGACACCAAAAATGATCTCTTGTTATCAAGGCTCAGAAACTAGGCATAATCCTTTAACTCAGGGATTGGACATCCAACTAAGCACTTCATCCACTTTATAAGAAAATCATTTAATATGTCAAACCCAGGGATGTGTTACTTGAAACGGGCCAGCTAAATATATGCACCAACCACTTTCTCAACCAATCATTCTATAATTGCTGCAGGAAATAAACTATTCTATGGCTAGAGGAAATAAACGCTTTCAAAGGGAAACTATACTATTGCTGCATGAAATGAATACTCAAAGAAAAGATAAACTATTGCTATGAAATTAAATACCTGAAAGTAAATGTTGGAAATAAATGTTGCTAGCAGGGTGGAAGAGTGCACAAAATAGCTACAATGCCTTAGTTACTCTACCGCTCAGCCGCAGGAAATGGTAGCTATCCTGTGGCTTTGGTTGCAGGAGCTATTCAACATAGGAATTGAAATGACGAAAATGAAGGAAAGTGAGCTAGACTAAAATGAATCTAACTATGGATTTCTCACCAAGTGGGCCCCCATGGGTGAGTACCCAGAACACTCAATTACATAGAACTAATCTCAAAACCTCATTTTCTCATTAAAATGAGTAATAAAGTACAGAGATTCTCATCAACAGTAAAATAAAAAAATTGAATTATATTGCAACTATCATAATAATACTTCTCTTCTTCTCACACAGGAGCGAGGCTTCATTTATAGGAAAAAAATCTAACTACTAAGCTCAACACGCCCTAAGAAAAGGTGGAGTTTTTATTACAAACAACTAACACAAAGGAAAGCTATAAAGTAGGAAATGGAATTGGTCCAGAAAAGAGGAAAGAAATTCTTAGATAAAAGATCTAACTTCCCACTATCTCCAAGATTTCATCGGGGAAATTATTGTGTTTTCCAAGTCTTCGCTCAACTGTCTCCACCTGGATTAACCAGAAACCTTCCACCACTGCTACACCAATGTTTCAATCATGTGCATCTGCTGCAGGATCAAGTCAAGCGTCCAGCACATAGACATGCTCACCTGAACAAGATTATGGTTGCTACTTTGATGCGCTGCATTAAAACTATTAGGATAAAAGCATTCATGGAAAATAATATTCATAGTGCATATGCATTATCTATTTCTCAAACAGTCAATTTATTCATAAAACATGATCATAATTTCATAGCAATAAATAGAGCATATTCATCTAGATAAAGCATGTTAAGTAGCATATGTCCATGGCATAGGTCCAGTGGTTGAGTACAACATATTAAGAGTTTTAGAGGATAAAGTCCTTGAGTAATAAAAGAAAACATAGGAAAAGACCTAGCAAAAGTTCTTCTAAGGTATCTAAAGTATGCCATTAAAATAGCCTATCATATGGTATATTCTAGTGTAGAAATCTTCCTTTAACGTGACCTCATGCTTATGCAACTACAAATAATTCTTCATAAGCATTATGATGGAGCAACTGTAGATATATGGTTTTGTGGGGTCACTATTTTTGAAATGTTAGTAGGTTTCTCAACTTTTGATGATGCTAATATAATCAAAATATATTCTAAGGTAGTATTATGAATCAGGTTCATTGTTTATACATGATCAGTCAAAAACCTTTTTGCACTTAATGGGCAAACAATTTGTACAATTCAACACCCCTGAAATATTGGTTTCTCATGTTATGATTTTCATGGTGCGTAGATTTGTAATACACATTATTCTTCTCCTTTATGATTCTCTTTCGAATCCAAGAGACTAATTACCAAGATATTAGACCAAAGAGTGTATGTTGTAAAATTCTCCCTAGATTTCATTCTGTAACATTTTAATTGCAACTCCTTTTTTAATTCATTTTTTAGTTTTCTGAACTGATAAAATGTTGTTTTGGGTTACAGAGGATATCAATAGAAAATATTTATGAAGATTCATGGTTTAAGAAAGATGAAAAAAATCTCATGAAACTTCAGGATGATGAGGACATTACTTTGGATGATATACATCCTGACACTGGAAACATAGAAGTAAGCATATTCTTATTGTATTTGTTTCTTTTTACCATCTAAAATCTATAACACCTGTACAGATTAATTCTATCTTGCTATCATTCCACAAACAAAAAGGCATCACTCTCCACTCGTAGATTCCTTCATTAGTTTTAAAGTTTTTCTTCCACTCATCTCTAGCCCTTATTCAGATTTGGTGGTACCAACTTTTCAAGTCCACCTTCTTTATAGTATTTTGCACCCCCAAAATGGTCCAATAGCAGTTCAATCCTAGGCATGACTCTGCCCCTACTTCCAAAATATCTTTTTCCTCTCCCTCTACCACCTTGATATTTTCTCCTCTTGAGTTTCTCCTCAACCTTCAATGCCAATTGATAGCATTTTTGTATTGTGGTAGGGCTTCTCAAAATGAGTTCATCTTGTATGGTGACCCTCAATCCTTGAATTTTTTTAGATAGGTTTTATTTTTGAAGTTCCAAGAGGGATCAAGAGATCCTATGCATTGTAATAAGACCTAATTGTAAGGCCTAGTCACCTAGGATGAGTTATGAATCCTATGTCTAACTATGGTCAATGGAAAATTGGTTGGGTAGTTGTGTGTTAGGAGAGGTTGAATTGATGTTGTTAACATAACATCTTGTTGAAATCTACCTTGGTTAGTTCTTAGGAGTTAGTTATGCAACTTTTTTAAAATTTGTTACCTAATGTTCATAACCACCTCCACTTAGTTGGAACTGGTGGGAAATATGTTAAGATTGTGTCAAAAATCAAAGAGAAAGGTCCTTGAAGAGAATTGTAAGAAGAAATTGCAAAATTTGAATGAAATACAACATTTTATCGTATATTTGACTATTATTTTGTTGTGCCTGATCCTGTACTGATTCAAATGACAAATATGATCTAATAGAAAGTTGGGAATGTTCCTTAGATTTCATTTACATCAAACTAGAGGTCCTAATATGGAGAAATAAGGGAGAAAACTTGTCATAGTCATCTAGAAGTCGTTATTTTAAAGAAAACTAGGTTAGTCGACTTCAAACCCTCACATCTTCCAATGTAACTATGGGAATTTTCTAAAACAAGGTTTAAATGAAATATGAGAATGTATTTTAGTTTTCATTTTGTATTACATCAATTGGGTGCAGTATCAATGAGAAATTCTTAAAACCCTAGCCGAGCATCTCAATGTGACTGGCAGATTTGTGTAACTAGTAGGTTGCAGACTCCATAACTTTTTATGAGCAATTCAAAGCCTATGGTTGGAGGAGGAGAATTATTTAAATTGACCCAAAACTATACAATAGTTGATTTATCACGGAACCAAGTTTAGGTAGTACTTCCTTCTTTAGGTGCTCCAATTAGGCCTCCTAGACATTAAAGAGGATTTCCAAGTAAATTGAGTTTGTGAAGGATCTAAGACCCATCCTCTTGGGAAAAGTGTTGCAACAAAATTTTAAGTATTTCCATGTATTTTTTTGGTAGTTATTTTGGAGTTTTTTGTCACAAAATCACAAAAGGCATTAAAAAAGGGCTAGTAGAAGACAGTACCAATTAGGATAGTTTTAAGTTTTTGATTGAATTGAACCAAGGGAGTATTTTGATTGGTTTGAGGGATGTCAAGGAAGTTTTTTGACATGTATGAATGATTCAAATACTTTTAAATATATTGGAATGACCTTGGACAAGGAAGGTACATTGGAACACTAGGTGAACAAAGGTGCATCACCAAGAGGGACATAAGAAATCATGAACAACCTAGTAAGGGGTTATGGGGTAAATGATTTGATAATTTGGTGAATAGGAAAACAATCACTTAAAGTTGTAGGGATCTGGTGTGGATTCTCCAAGTGAACTTGGGGTAGGAGGGCTTGATTGAATCAAACAAAGACTTGTATTTTGGTTCAAGTTGTTATAGTGACCAGAGCTCTACATCAAGTGGTATTTGTATTATTCCAAACTTATAGGTCATTTGGATTCTTTTCTGTTACATTTACTTATTATTCTTCTTTTGGTATGTTGCTATCAGCCAATAATCCACTTCTTATATATATCCTTCCATGATACATATCTGCATCACAACAATCATGATGATAACTTATTGCAAATTTGAATACATCGATATATGAATATATTCATTTCCCATTGATACACTCGCCATCACCAATATTCATGTACTGGGTGACCCAAGGTGGAATCCATCATTTGAATCTTCTTAACCTGTCTATGATACCATGTGAAAGTAATTAAATTTATAGCAGACTTATGCAATAGTTGATAATTTTTTTCTTTCTTGATTGCAGGATAACTTCAAAATTTATCTTTTTATTCAATCTCAATATCAATAATGATATAGTATGATGTTGAATTCAACTGCCAATGTTCATTGTTTGATACATGGAGAGAGAAGATGAAGAATTAATGGTGAGCGATGAAGAATTGGTTTACCTTAAAGATACAAAAAATTCTAGCAATGAATAAGTACCTGGAACCTTCTGTATCTGTAAGGAAACCATTTCTTTGTTGATACCAAGCAAAAATGCAAGGCTTTGAGTTCAATAGACATCATTGGCTATAGAGACATGGCTAAATGGATATGAGAATTGCGTGCGCAAGATTCTACTAATCAATCCATCACAGAGGTAATTAATGTATTATTCTTTAGGGCATGTCAATTATTCTTCAAGTCATGTTAAAATATGCTGAAAAGGGTATAAGAAACCATAGAGAGTTTGTCTGGTGCTTTGGAAAAGTTGTAAGGAAGCCATTAGGTGTAGTAGACATTTTGGAAAATTTGGGTGTTGGGTGTTTCTTGTGAGCCCAAAACTTGTTGAAACCTCTTTAACCCACCTTGTATAGACCTAAGAAATCCATCTTGGTCATTCGGAAGGTGTTTGAGGAGTTTGTAAAACATTTTCTATTTGGAGAGTTTGGGGTACCTTGTATTTTCCCTTATATGTCTAACCTAGATTGGTTTGATTCCCACCGCATTTACCACACTACATCACTAAGTGTCTCAATCTTTTGTTCACTCCACAATTTCATTACACAATAAATCGGGTAATGATCCTGTGTAAATGTCACCTCATTCCAGGTCAACCTTACCTGTATTTCCAACTTCAATGTAGAAAACATGCAACATGAAAATATCCTCTACTTCACATGATATCAGTAGATCCCTCTTTTTCTCTCTCTTTTGTTATGTGTTTGTCTTCCTTGAAGTGTTCTTTCTTGTCGGCATTTAATAGTGTTATCATTTTGTGTAGCAAAATATGCACATGAGGATGCACTAGAGGCAACTACTAGTGATAACATACCATCATTACCTGGATCTTCCCGTATTGCTAGTATGGTAATGTTGTAGGACACATTGGTGGTGAGAGACAAAGAATTTATTCACCTTAAAGATACAGAACATTCCTGTGTGTAAGAAAATACACCTTCATGAAATTAAGATTAGAGCAAACAATTCTATGGAAAGATAAAACAAAGTTAATCTAAGAATTGAAGCTAAATATATATCATCTCATGGTTCTCTATCCAAGATTTGTTAAGAGAACTCTTAGGCTTAATCTCTCTCAAGGACAATCCTAGAACGAGATATGTATGAAAAAGAATGCTCAAATCTAGCTAGAATGCTCAAAATGCTCAAAAATGCTACAAGATCATAAGAGAAAATAATAAATGCTCCTAAACATGATATGCTAAATGTAATGCAAATGCTAAAAAAACTCTTAAAATCTCTCAAATGTTCCTCATATGCTCTCAATGTGCCTATAATAAGGATGCTTTTTCTCTTGAATTCTTGGATCCCAGACACAAAGGAAATGACTTGTATTTATAGAATTTTCCCAAGGGTAGGGGGTAGAGTGAGTTGATCATGATCAAAGCTTGGTTAAGTCAAGAGCTTTGAGGTGTTGGCAAATGGAGGGAAAGTTGGTTGGTTGTCTTAAAGATATTAGGAATTAAATAACTCTATCATTTAATTAAATTAGCCATGGAAGGGTGATTGGGTTGGATTTGATCCTTTTTGATTTGAACTATACAATTGAAAAATCAATTGCATAATTGGATTAATCCCTTTAGGCTTGAATTTAATTATTTGATTTCATGATTATTTGATCTTTTAATTTGATTTGAATTTTGTTCCTTTGATTTGATAAATGTACATTTGATTTGATCCATTTGTTTTGCATTGAGATGAGTTTTTAAGGCATTTGGCTGAGATTTATAATTTGGAATGCTTGAGATACACCTGGTAAATGTTAGGTGTCTATAAATGCCCCTCTTTGAATTGATGTGTGAAGTGCATTAATTCAAAGAAAGCTCGATTGTCCTGATCATTGAGATAATACTGATGAGCTGATATGAAAACTTGATATGAAAATCCTAATATGAAACTCCTAATATGAAACCCTGATATGAAACTCTAATATGAAATCTTTGATATGAAACCCTGATATGAAATCTGATATGAAAATCCTGATATGAAACCCTGATATGAAATCTGATATGAAAATCCTGATATGAAAATCTTTGATATGAAACCCTGATATGAAATATGATATGAAAATCCTTATATGAGATCCGATATGAAAATCCTGATATGATGCTCTAATATGAAAATCTGATATGAAACTATGATTGATAAAGTTTGAAATTTTAATGCCCCAAATTTTATACGAGATATGCTGTAGAATCCTAGTTTGATGATATGATGATGCCCCCTCGAAAATGGAATCATCTTGATCATAGGTAAAAGTTTTTGATGAACAACGCTGATAGGATAGATCCAAGATGATTGCATTTTTGATAAATGATGATGTGAAAAGATGGCAAAAAAATGCCCCAGTGAGCAGAATATGCAGATTAGGTTTAACGGGGTCAAAAATCTCACAAAATAGGTTAAAATAGCTTAAATAGGTTGAAAAACCCAAAATTACTATTCATTTTCACTTTTCACTATTGAGATTTTTCTCTGAGCCACTGATGACTGATAGCGATGGTGGTCCCCATACGAGAGCATAGGTTCGAGCAGTCACACCGATATTAGAGACCTCCTGACTACGGGCCTCCGGTGAGTGGTTTGAACCTTCTTGGTGCATTTATTGCTTTGAAATTTACATTTATTGCATGTTTTTAGTGCTTGTTAGAAAATTTTTAGCCAAATGCTGTGTAGGATAGGTAAAGTGCTGCTTAGGCCTATTAAAAGATGCGTATGCACTGTGAAAAGCCGCGTACGCACAATCCTTAGCTGCGTAGGAGCTAGGTCAAAATTGCTACCCAAAATAGACAATGCGCTGCCTAAAAACACCATGTTTTAAAAGCTGTGTATGATAGTTTAAAAGCCACGTAGGCCTGCAAAAGGCCGCCTAAATAGTAAAGTGCTACCTTCACGTGATAAAGTGCCACTTTTAAAGATTAAAAAGCCGTGTGGCTTAAAAAGCCACGTACACTCAGTTAAGTGCCACCTACCATAAAGTTTAAAGTTTGATATAGGAAAAAAAGATGAACTCAATTCGATTGATCATCCAGATGACTCAATTAGGTTCCAAGCTAGAAAATGTTCATCGAGAATGTCATATAGTGTTTAGGATGTTAGAAAAGTCATAATGATGAATGTTTGATAGGTCAATCAGATATGATTAAAAATGATTACAAATTGTCCTTGTGTCTCACGATTTAGAGGTTAGGAGCAATAAGTTGATATGCTCAAGTTAGAGAAAAGATAGACTTAGAATGGTTCATCAAGAGAAAAACTAACATGATGCACTTTGTTTCAAAATGTAGGAGCACTACCGCAAGTTACGGGTGTGAGGAGCAGTGTTGTGGATTTTTGATCTAGTAGATGACCTTACGCCACCTGAGTGGCCTATTATTGAGACTTGTGGTCTTAGTTTCCTTTTGGATCTCCCTCGGTTTTAGCTGAACCAAGGTTTATTGACAGCTATGGAAGAACGTTGGCACTTTGACTATAATACCTTTCACTTACCTCTTGGTGAGATGACGATTATGCCAGAGGATGTATATAGACTATTTAGGATCCTGACTCATGGAGACTAGGTGTATTATGATGCAGTGTATGATAGCAGTGTTTGTAGATAGGTGTTTGGAGATAACACCATTATAGATGATTGCATTACTTGGGCACAATTTGCCTCATTCCCTACCCTAACAGCATTATTAGGAGTTGTGATAGGAGGATTATTATTGCTAGATAGGTGAGGATGTGGTTTTTCGATTGGATGGGGCCATATTATAGAGGACCTAATTTATCATACACGGAGATTAGATTGGGGTTCCTATGTGTTGGCACAGTTGTATCATGATTTACATGAGATTGTATATCGGTGCAGTGCAGCCATTTCTGCAGGTGAAATTTTGTTAGAGTTGTGGGCATGGGAGCATATCCCTATTACTAGGCTAGTGTTAGTGTGAGTTCAGGCTTGTAGTTACCCATATGCATTTCTATATGACAGTATGACTGTCTGGCATTGTCTGGGAAAGGTTGATTTTTGGAGATGCAGGATTGATGACATTGATCAAGTGACTTGGAGGCTGTACTTGCAGTGTGAGAGATGGCAGGAGGATAATGATGAGTTACCCTACATGTTTTCACCTTGATGGATGATAGGTCGGTCATCTTTGGTCATTGAGAGATTTTGCTGTTGCAGAGTACTATGCCAGTTTGGTTGGATACAGGATATGCCATAGGGTATGGCCTTATATGGTCAAGTATAGGATGAGAGGTCAATGTGGGGAGCACATGTTGACTACCAGTTAGCCTATTTATAGATAGATCAGCTGGGATATGGGGTGTGGGATTTTCTACCATAGGTTGCAGACGCAGGGATGTCAACAGAGTATCGAGAGTGGTTCCTGCGACATCGTTTCATGAGATTCACTAATCTGGCAGAGCCTATCCTAGATGTTGATGAGCTTTCTGAGGATGATGGTGATGGTGGAGATGATGGGGATGATGGTGGTAGACCACATCAGTGTAGATTCCAGAGAGTACCCAGAGCGCCACGGGTACAGAGAGCAGCTGGGCCTTGGATGAGAGGCAGACATGTGAGAGGCCGAGGTGGTGGTTTCAGACAGTCAAGGTAGAGACTAGAAAGTGTATAGTTACCATAGGGTTAGGCTCCATTGAGAGTGGATGCAGATTGGGCCAGACGTAGGCATAGACAGGTCCAGGAGGTGAGACAGCTCCTGGGCAGATACCACAGGTTGATCCACAGGTGAGCTCAGCATACGTGATACCACAGGTGCCCATAGCACCTTAGGGACCAAAGGCTCCAGTTTTAGATGAGATAGTGTGGGATGTCAAGGGGTTACAGGTCGGGATGACCATAGTTACAATGATATTGGATCAGGTCATGACCATGTTGCAACAATTTCTAGCCACTCTGGCTCAGTTACTAACCAGTGTGAGCACTAGTCAGGCACCTCCTAGTTCACAGGATAGAGCAGGTAATAGAGATCTTGTTGGCGCAGGTGGGTCAGGCATAGGTTTGGCTGGAGATGGATCAGGTGCCCCTACTAGGTCATGAGATAGATATGGACCCTGGATTTGTATCATATGTATTTGTTGATCAGGACTTTGATGTACCTTTGATGTACTGATTATGATATAGACATTGATGATGGACTTTTATCTTATGATGGTCTTTGATTTCTCCTTTGATGATGTTATGAGATTTTCTTGTAGGCATGTCTATATTTTTCTATGATGCATTTAATTCTATTATGCAATGGATGCAAATGTCTTAGAGTAGGACATAGATAAATGGATGCAAATGATGCAATTTAACTCTATATGTTTTTTCGTTTTAACAATGTATGGGTTATGCAATGCAATGGATGCAATACTTAGTGCTATGATAAATGAAATGCATCTATCTTTTTGTATTTTTGGGATGTATGCAATTTAATTCATGATATGTAGTTCTAAATGATGATATGGAAAATGATTAATGAATAATGTATCTTTTTCTTGATTTTCTCTTGACATGAATGTATAATGAATAATGATTAATGACGATGAATGCAAAGGAAAATCTCATTTTTGAAATGACTTGAAACCCATATGATTTGATGAAATGTTTTCAACCCTTTGTCCCCCCCCCCCTTGAACTTGGAAAATTGCTAGAAAGACAAGCCATTTGAGAACTAAACATTGGAGAACGCAAGTGAAAGAGCAACAAACAACTAATCTAGCATGCAAAATGCAATGCAATGCAACTAATTGTCCTAGAGGTTTGCTAAAGGAATGCAAACTGAGATATATTTTCATCATATAGCATTGTGGAACTAGGAGTCCATACAATCCTTACTGGTGCCACTGCGACCATAAGAATATGAATATGACTTTCCCGCGTGTGGTAACCCCTTCCTACGAAACCAAGTACAACCCTCACTAGTTGGATGACCAACTATGGGAGTATGAATACCAGTTTATTTAATCAGATTCAACATTGCAAGTGGATGTTAGTATTAAGATATGGAAAATCTAAATTACCATGGTATCGTTTTGCGTAAACAAACAAAGGTTAACCCTTCGTCCTATATGAATGTCCTCTATGGTTTTTTGATGACCATGTCTTTAGACTAATTCACACAAGTTAAAGAATCTTCCTCAAAATAGTCACTCAAAAGCTTAAGAAAACATCATGTCTTTTATCCTTTCCAATCTAGCCAAAACATCATTGATTAGCTAAAAAGAACATGACTCAAAAAAAGGCAATGAAAAACTCATCGAAATTCCAAGTGTTTGTGAAATGTATCAAGATTTTCAAATAAGAATTCTAGACAATGTGATCATTTAGGGCGTGTCAAATTTTAATCCTGATAAAATAAGTTAAATGAGATTCTAGGATCATGTTATGTGATCAAACTGTTTAGGGTTGAACAATGATAGTCATCAAAGGTTCCAAAATGTCTCTCCTAAATCTGAAAATCTGCTTCTGACATGTGACCGAAATGTTGCACTAGTGAATCCGGTTGGTACCAAAATCTATAATGTGTGCCCCCAAGTGATAAATGTGACCAATGTGATACTTAGGGAAACTGAGCCTAGGATGTGATAAAATGCAGCTCTGAGATTTTATTAGGGCAATGCATGAATGATGGATGCAATGAGGATATGGACAAGTGAGATGAGGAAACCGCAATATGTATAAATACAACTAACAAACACCTAAGGGACAAAAGGTGCCTATTTCCAGGTTTTCACCTCTTGGGATTATTGCTCTTTTTCTCCTTTTTCTCTTTTTTTTCTACCAAGGTGCCTATTGCTAGGTTTTCACCAAGGCACTTTTTCCTCTTTTTCAAATGTTTTTGTCTTTTTTGAAATTTCAGATTTTTTTGGTATTTTTGATCTTTTCTCTTTTTTTTTTTGGTATTTTTTGAATTTCCTCATGTACAAGGGTGATTCTTGACTCATCTGATACTCTTCAACTTATACTCTTTATTCTGATACTCTTTCCTCTGAATCAAGTGTGGAACCTTTTAAGATGAATGCTATTGATAGGTTCTAGCAATTCATCACCATCACAATCAGCCAATTTGTAGGTCCCCATCCCAAATGAAGAAACAATGAAAAAAGGACCAATCCAATTTGCTTCCCACTTCCCTTTATTTTCTCTATCAGCTTGATTTTTTGGATTTTCTCTCAATACTAGATCTCCTATTTGAAATTTTCTTGGCTTGATATGTTTGTTATAGTTCTTGGAAATTTGATTCTGATACACTTTCAAATGATCATAGGCTTGAGCTTGATGTTCCTCCAAAAATTATAATTATTGATGGCGGGCAAATCTATAATCCTCATCCATTATTAATCCATGCAATGAAACTCTAAGGGATGGTATTTCAACTTCTAAAGGGAGAACAGCTTCGGCCCTGTAAACCAAAGAAAAAGGTGTAGCTCCTGTCGGGGTTTGAATACTAGTCCTATAGGCCCATAATGCTGGATTGATTTGAAGGTGCCAATCCTTTCCTAATTTTCCAATGGGTCTCTTAAGTATTTTTAGGATGTTCTTGCTAGTTGCTTCTGCTTGTCCATTACCTTGGGGATAGTAAATGGATGAAGAGTGATGTGTAATGTGGAATGTGTCACAAAGTTCATCAATATCTTTGTTCTTAAACTATTTTCCATTAACCATGATGATAGCATGAGGAATGCCATATCTGCAAATGATATGATTTAGGATAAACATGGAAATTTGTTTTCTTGTTGTCATTGATAAAGGGATAGCTTCAACCCATTTAGTAAAGTATTATGTCGCTATGATTATATATTTGTGTCCATTTGAAGAAGGTGGATAAATTATGCCAATTAAGTCAAAACCCCATTGATAGAATGGCCATGGTGTGAAAAAAGGGTTTAATTCTTATGCTGGTGCATGAATCAAGTTTCCATGGTATTGACATTTATTGCAAACTTTAACATATTGAAAAGCATCTCTTTCTAAGGTTTTCCAAAAGTACCCCATACGTAAGATTTTCTTAGCTAGGTTTAAACCATTTGAATGTGACCCAAAAATCCCCTCGTGGAAATATTTAAAAGATAATTTTGATTCATCTTCCTCTAGACATCTAAGAAGTGTTCCGTCAAGACCATTACGATACAATGTGTCAGAAAGGATAGTATAATGGGCTGCTTGTCTTATGAAATTTTGCTTTTGAGCACGGGTTTGGTCTATGGGTAGGGTTTGATTTTTGAGGTAAGCATAGATAGGTCCATACCATAGAGAGTCATGTCCATGTAAAGGGGCAATAATTTGTGTCTTAGGTAGGTCAAATGTTGGTTTCACCAATTCTTCCACCAAGAACTATAACTTTTCATTTTGATTGGGTAGCTAAAGTAAAGATGCCAAAGTAGCCATTGCATCTGCTGCTCTATTCTTGTCTCTTGGAATTCGTACAAAAGTAATTCAAAGAAAATGATTTATTCTAGTTGTCCACCAGGTTCTTGTAAGGCAACAATTTTTCATCCTTAGCTTTATACTCATCATTAACTTGATTAATGACTAGTTGAGAGTCCCCATAGACCTGTAATTCTGTGATATTCCATTCCAAAGTTGTCTTAATACCTATGACCAAAGATTCATACTCTGCTATGTTATTGGTGCAAGGGAAAAATAAATTGTAAGATTTTGGGATTGTGTAACCTTCTGGTGTAATCAAAAGAATGCCTACTCCACTGCCATTTTGGGTATATGTTCCATCAAAATATAAAGTCCATGTCTTAGCTTCGACATTCACAATTATAGAATCTAGGAATTCGACTTGTATAGGATGTGTAGATTCTTGAGGATATTCATCCAATTGATTGGATATAACTTGACCTTTGATCACTTTCCTATCAACATATTGAATTTCGAATTCACTAAGTACCATGACCCACTTCGCAATCCTTCTAGTTAAAGCTGTTTTGCTAAGTAAGTATTTCAAGGGATCAATTTTAGCTATGAGTTTCACCTTATGCAATAATATATAGTGTCTTAACTTTTGAGAGGCAAATACCACTGCTAGGCAAGCCCTTTCGATGAAACTATAATTTAACTCATATTTGATCAAGGTTCTACTCAAATAGAAGATAGCTCTTTCTTTCCCTTCATCATCATCTTGTGCCAATAAGACTCCTAAAGATTTTTATGTTGCTGAAATGTAGAGTAATAAAGGTTTCCCTTGAATTGGTGACATTAAGATAGGAGGATTCATCAAGTATGTTTTCAACAATAAAAAGGCCTTGTCACACTCCTCATCCCATGTGAAGATGGTGTCTTTATGTAGTAATCTGGTGAAAGAATGGCATTTTTCCGCCAATTGAGAAATGAACCTTCTTATAGATTGAAGTATTCCTTGAAGTGACCTCATTTGACTAATATTATTTGGAATGTCCATGTTTAGTATTGCTTGTACCTTTTTAGGATCTACTTCAATGCCTTTTGCTAAAACAATGTACCTTAGGAGTTTTCCAGATTGTACCCCAAAAGCACATTCCTTTGGGTTAAGTCTCACCTTGAATTTTTCTAACCTTGTAAAAATCTTGTCAAGTATGGATATATTATCTTTTCATCTATGTGACTTAGCTAAAATTTCATCCACATACTCTTCCATAAAGGTGTGCATCATATCATGGAAAATGGTAGTCATGGCTCTTTGGTAAGTGGCTCCGACATTTTTGAGACCGAAAGGAATTACATTCCAACAAAAGGTACCCCATGGAAATGTAAAAGTTGTCTTCTCTTGATCCTCAGGTGCTATGTGAATTTGATTATACCCACTGAATCCATCCATAAGTGAAAGCATAGAATGACCTACTGTGAGATCTACAATAGCATCAATGCTAGGTAAGGGAAAGTCATCTGTTGGAAAAGCAAGGTTTAAATCTCTAAAATCTATGCAAACTCTTATTGTTTTATCATGTTTGGTAACTGGTACAATATTAGAGATACATTCAGCATATGATATTACTCTAATAAATCCTGCTATGAGCAATTTCTCCAATTCAGCTTTGACTAATATGGCTATGTGGGGATGCATTTTTCTCAACTTTTGCTTTACGGGCTTAACCCCTGGTTTCACATTTAAGTGATGCATTATGAAACTTGGATCTAATCTAGGCATGTCGACATATGACCATGCAAATTTGATTTGGTTTTCTTGAAAGAACATAATGAACTCTTCTCTTTCCAAAGAACTCAAAGATGCTGCTAAGTGAATGAATTTAGGATCCTTTTCTATTCCAATGTTGACCTTTTCTATGGGTTCAATAAGTATAGGTGATCTTTCATCTTTGTGAGCTGGCAAGGTGTCCAACCTTTCTCCCTTAGGTGCCACAGTTG
>MU224884.1:6866245-6883365 GCA_018584345.1 Thuja plicata
ACTGTTAGGATGAAATAGTAGATCTTGACTTACAACTTTATTGCTGATAAGATCCTTTGAATACTGATCACCTTCTGTGATAGATATGGCTATTCTGCTCCTTTACTGACCTTGTGAAAATGCTCTGTTCTACTGCTGTTTTTCGCCTTGTTGCAGTCTCTGCTTATTACTCTTATTTCACTTTTACAATTCAAATGGTATAATACATTACATATATATACCGTTCCCATAATTACAATTTACAAGGTCGGCCAAATACAAATAAATAAAATAAGATAAACTTATTCCTGAGTCGGCCTTTCATAAGTAAACAAAATATTACTGAGTCGGTAGAAGCTTGGGTTCCTCAAGCTGGCTCGGTGATCTTCTGATACTCGGCATCCACTACAATACTCGGCATCGTCATGCTCTCGGTAAGAGTAGAAGCTCGATCCATACTAGTCTCAAAGTGTAGCTTGGAACTCGGTAGTCGTTGGTGACTCGGTAGATATAATGTCACTCGGTAACCGCTGGTGACTCAGTAGTAACTGACTTCTCGGTTAGCTCGGTAGTTACGGTGAAGCTTGGTGACTACCGTCTGCTCGGTACATGTTTCTCTTCTTGGTAAACACAGCTAAGCTGTTCATATGCTTGGTGACTACTGTTCTGCTCGGTTTGAACTGTTTAACCGCTGAGCTTTACAAAGTGATTACTGAATGCTCGCTATAAGCTGTGGACTGAGTGATGAGCTCGGTAAGCATTCAGAATCGAATAAGTGTTTTCACTGATGACAAATATAACATTATTCCAACAGGTAATACCGTCGAAAGTTATATTTGTTATCTATTAGAGATGATGCAGTTTCGACGCCCATGGGTGATGAAAATGTTATACTATCAATAGAATTAACGTTGGAAATTATGCTGGATATCCGTCATAAATTTTATAGTTTTGATAGCGATACCATATTGCCAACAGAAAAAATGTTGGAAATTTTACTGGACAACCGTTGATGATTCTAAAGTTTCGATGCCAATTTCTGATGCTAATGACTTACTACCAATGGGATTACCATAAGAATTGATCTGGATAACTATCTAGAATTCTATACTTTTGAAAAGTATACCATTGGAAATTTATAATAGAAAAACAAATTTTAGTAGTCATTTCCGATGGTAAAAATTGACCCAATGGCGACGGTTACTATTTCCGTAGCAAATTATGATGAAATAACTCTGAAAGCGTCATCTATTGAATAACTGATAGATAGTCATTGAATATCTGATAGATAGCCATCAGAATTAGGCCTCAAATTTACTAGTGATATATATGTGTGTTTGTGTGTGTGTGTGTGTGTGTGTGTGTGTGTGTCTGTGAGTGTGAAATCATACCTTAATGAGATTAGTATTGTATCAATCAATTCAACTTCCAAAATACATAAAATTAAGCTTAAATGAATTGAAATCAATAATGAGCATCTCGTGGCTCTCTATCTAGGAAATAAAAATGATTCTCTCAACTTAAAGCATCCATAAATGACAGTCCTAGAATGATAATTAAAATCCTAACATGTAATTACTATGAAATCAATGTTATTTTCCTATAGTGATGATGCTTTGCTTCATGAATGTGCATTATATTAAATGCATCAAAATTGGCTTCTATTTAAAGGATTTTCCAAGGGTAGGGGTAGAGTTAATTAAACTATGATAAAGGATTGGTAGAATTAGGGGTTTCAAATGGTGAGACCATTTAAATGGTTTTTTTAAATAAGGGGAAAATTTGTTTGGTCAAGATGCAACACAAATATGTGTGATGGAGAATTGATTTGGCTTGATCCATGTGAGGTCTCATTCTCAATCCTCATTGGTTGATCAAATTTATCCCATGTGATGAATGAAGAAAATAAGGGATTTAATTAAATAATTTAATTAAATTTATTTAGCCATGTGCACCCTTGAAACAGTTGGAATTAATTTTTTTTACTATGTAATGAATTGATTTTTCTCAATTGCACAATTATTTGATTTAATCAATCTAAAGCCTTTTAATAATTCAATTAATTCAGACTTTTCTTGATTTGAATTGATTTTCTCATGTTATTCCTTGTTTGATTAGCTTGACCAATTTAAGTGTCTACAAATGCCCCTCTTTGAATTGATGTGGGAAGCACATTGGTTCAATGAAATGTCTAATGATCTGATTAAACTAATTTAAAGTGATGATGCCTAATCTGATTTCGGTTGATGTTTGATTCATCAATGCTAGATGAAAAACTTGATGTGAACAATTGATTTAAAATGCCTCACTGATGACAATTTTGAAATTTATATGCCCCATATTTGGATTGATTAATGCAGTTTTGAATGATGATAGGATGTTGCCCCTGATGATGAAGAATAAGAAAAAAATCTGATACAAAATCCTTGATTTCTGTCCTTGATATAGATATGATGCCCCCTCCAGAAACAAATCAAAATAATTTGGATGACTTGGTTGAGTTTGGGAAAAAAAATTTTGTTTCCCAATAGAATCAAGTTGAAAATGCCCCAGTCATGAGAGAATTTGATGATTGATAAAATCTTATTGATGTTTCAGAGATGTTGCTGATGTTTAGATATCACTTGATGTCAATCAGAATCACTTGGTTGATGTTGTATTGATGTCAATCTAAGAGGATAGGTAGGTTGATGGATTGATTTGATAAATACATAATTCTCTCTCAATATCTAGAGAGATGAACAAAAAGATGTGCTCAAGATGAGAAAATAGATGATCAGATAAATGATTGACGTTAAATGATCAATTGGATGATTTGACTGATTAAATCTTGATTTGGTTGAAAAATAGGCTTTTCTCTCAAACATTGATGGTAGGAGGCTTATAGATATAGAAATTTGATATGATTCAGGTGTAGATGTAGTTACAAATGATCGATAGAATTAGATTGCCCGTAATTGATCAGATGGCTAGGTTGTCCCTAGGTGAGAAGATGCATAGTGATGATATCCTTGATGTAGCATTGATCATTTGATGGATCAGACATTTGATTATGTATCCATGATTAACTTCCACCCCCTATTGGGAAAATCCCATAACAACTACAATGCAAGACTAATCTATATGAATGCAACTAACTGTCATTTTTGCAAAGAATGCACAGATTTTGATATTTTCATCATTGAGATTTTGTGGTACTTCTAGCATGTAAAACCACCACTAGTGAGTTTGAAAAACCATGATTATAGGAATACTTATATCCTTCAATTTCAACCATGAAGGCAATACAACTCTTACTGGTTCAACCATTGGAGTATGAATAACACTTTCATCAGATTCAATGTTGCAAGTGGATGTTGGCATTAGGATATGGAAGATCTAAATGACCAAGGTATCCTTTTGGACAAACATACAAATATTGAATCCCTCCCTATGCAAAATATCTTCGATGACTCTTTGATGGCCATGTCCTTAGACAAAATCACATACTTCAAAGAATCAATCTTAAAAATAATCATACAGTAATCAAGAAAAATATGTCATGCTTTCATGACTACTAATCTAGTCAAAACATCATTGATTAACTAGAAATACATGAGTCAAGAAAAATCAATACCTCATCAAACTTTAATGGTATTTTGTATGCATATTTCAAATAGAACTTCATCCTTTTTGATCTTTTGGGTTTTGTTTATTTTAATCTTGGTAATAATAAGTTAATGAAGGTCAAGGGTCACGTTGTGTTAAGATCTTATGGGAATCAAACAATGAGGTAAATCAAAGGTTCAAGTGTATTTGTTGTGGTTTGATGCCTTGATTCGTGTGAATTGGTGCTTGCTTTGGTAAAATCCGTTGATTTGGATTACTCCTCCTAGTTGAAAAGAAATGCATTGGTATATGCAAGATGTAGCTCAAAGAATTTATGCATGATTTTTGGATTTTTTAAATTTTTTTATTTTTTATTTATTTATTTATTTTATTTATTTTATTTATTTTTCACTTTTTAGATTTTTAGAAATCACTAATTCTCAAGCAAGATCACATTGGTCTTCCCCCAATTTCTAGCAAAGTATAGGACATGGCAGATGGATGAGAAAGTTGATGGATTTAGAAATGAAAAGGCCATGATGGATGAAGCATCTGTAGTGAATGTGACCCATAGGACAATATCCTCAAGATTACCTAAGCTAAGGAAAAAATATATAGAAATTTGAAGCGTGTTTTGGATGAAGAAACAAAGGCCAATAATGGAGTGCTAGATAGGATATAGGATGATAACTTGATATCATGAAAGTGGGTGGTCCAAAAGAGTGGACATGTCAAGAAGTTTTTGAGAACATATTTTTGTATTTTATGTCCTTCATTTTGATCAAGACCAAAGGGTAAATTTGGATAAGATACCACAATCAAGATAAAGGGTAACAAAGGATATAAAGGGATGATTTGGCATTATGACAAGACTGCTTAGGAATAATGAAGGCAGATTTAGGATAAGAAAGATCATGATAGGGTAGAATGGATGCAACAAGTGAAAGTTGATGGAAAGGATAATGGATGTCAAGATACATGATGCTTATGGATATGTTCAACCTTGTCAAGATAAGAGGTGAAAGAGGAAATACGGATGCAAGTGCGATAAATGGTAGAAAGATGGAGGATAGCATGGATGAAACTTCCCCTAAGCGTAGAGTGCAAGAAGGAGAAATTGTGCATGATGCATGTTTGCTATGTTTTCATCATGGTACTTGTTCGAGGCACCACAAGAAATGGTTTTCACCATAGGACAAATTTATTTCTCTTTACTTTTTCTACTAAGATGCCTGTTTACCATGTTTTCACCAAGGAACTTTTTCTTTTCCTTTTTTTTCAATTTTATTTTTGTATTTACCGATATTTCTCCAACATGTGGATCTTTGGACAATGCTCTTCTGACAAATATTATATAATAAACCATGACTATGGATAGGATGCTCAAAGATATCCATAAGGTGATGACAATGCATATATCTGAAGGATAAAGGTAGATGGTGGTTAAGGTTTTATCCCATAGATTAGATAAGAGGGATAGAAATATGGAGAGTAGGTGTTATATAATGGATATAAGGATAAGGAGAAGGTATATTGTGGATAGAAATGTTGGCAAGATCAACTTTGACACACATTTTGAAGGGTGGTATAATGATGGAAGAAAAATGGATGGAGGAGGTGAGGATGTATCTAAGATAGTGGATTTTGGGATATAGGAACCCAAAGTAGACTTGGAAAGTGGAACATATTTGGAAGGAGATGGAGTAGAATCCTTTGGAAGCTTGAATGTCAACTTTGATTTTTCTTTTGTGTGAAATTCTTTCAAAAGTGACTTGGGAATCCACATAGTATTTGATTTATCTTTCTTTTATGATGATTTACAATGCATTTCTTCAACGAAGGATTTTGTAACCCACATTTTCTTTCATTTTTATTTTTTATTGGTAGACCTTTGTGGTCTCTTTGACATTTTTTTTATTCTCCTTCACATGTCAATTAGATGGGACATGGTGATCTTTATACACTTGTGGATTCTTGGATTTTTTATTTTTATGTTGTACATCCAAATTGCTTCCAAAAGACTTGGGAATTAAGGGTGAATAGGAATAATATAGAGGGCTCAAATGGATTTATGTTTGGACATTCTTCAAGTATGTGTGCCTTCGTTGACCTTGATATGTAGGAGTGTAAGTGAGTGGAGAGCTAGGGATGGTACGCATGGTTGATGAAGGAATATAGGGAGCCAATATGGATGGAAGGGATAAAGACTTTAGCTTTGTGATATAGGATCCCAAAATGTATTTGGAGGATGGAGACTTTACCTTTTGGATATAGTGACCCAGAATAGATTTGGAGGATGGGGAAGGTGTATGGTTATGTTTGAATAGAGGGAGATAAGGTTTGAAATGGATATCAACATCTTTATTGTGAACTATATGGCTAAGGCTCTTATCTTTAAAATTTATCTTTATACTAATAGGCTGAGGAGTAGCTTTGATAGGAGAATCTTTGATAAGAACTATTTAAGCTTGAAGGGATTTATTATCCTACAAGGGATTTGGAAGAATGATGGTTTTGTGAGGTGGATATGGAGGATTATGAAAAGGAGTTGATGGGATACTTTGATCTTGACAAGGATCTTTGGATGGTGTAGAGAGGTTATTATGAGTAGTGTGCTCTAGGCAATGGACATGTGGATACAAGTGCATTCTTATTTTTTCTTATTTTCTCTTAACACGGTAGTTGTTTTATCATAGTACATCTATCTTGTGTGTTTTAATCCCATAGGGGTTTTCCCCTAACCAAGTTTCCTCACGATGAACAAATTTGGTTTTGTAAGTTCTGTATTGGGGATCTTTCATTATTGTGTATCTTTCAGATATATAAGGTTTCTAATTGTTTTGAAAGTAGTAAATATGAGGACAAATAATTCACATCCCCCTCTCACTTGTGTTTGTCTTCTTTGGGCCTAACACCATTTAATATTCTTTTCCTTCTAGGATTTTAATGAGATTATTTCCATTGGTTCTTAGGCATTCTTGCACTATAAGATTTTTTTGCATGAGTGAGGCTCATTTCCTCCTTTGCTATTTTTCTAAGAATTTTGTTGATCCCATATGGGAAAACCATCTTCATCATTAAATAACTAGTAGGTTTTCTAATTTCTATGTCATGAAACCTTCTTTCATTTTCAAATCCCACAAAGTTGATCTTTGGACTATAGTATTTTATTTTCTTCTTATTTTGTTTATTATTGTTGCTCTTCTTATTTAGTTCCAAATGTTCAATAGGATGTCCTTGTCTCAGAGATCTCCTTGCAAACATACACCTTTGAGAATTTGATAATTATAAACACAAATTTATATGACTTGTTCTTCTAGCTTCACAAGTTATTTCAATTGCATTCATATACTTGTATGACTCTATTTTTGTCACAGTCGCCACCTCTCTATTAAGAGGAATATTTGTGAAATTTATTGGATTCTTTCTACTTGTCAAATTTCTTTCTATTCATCCCTATAAGACTCACCAATTTGTTGGTTGTGTGACTCTGATGGGGCAATCTCAACTATATTGATTGAATGCCAAAGATTATGGATTATGTTTCAACAATATTTTTATTCAACTCCCCAACAGAGTCGTCAATCTGTTGGTTGTGTGAGTCAGAAGGGGAAATCGGAAGTATCTTGATTCAATTCCAAATATTTTAGATTATATTTCAACAACATTTTTTATTCAACTCCCTAGTAGAGTTTCCAATTTTGTGGTTTTCAAATAACAGATTGTACGAGCCCTAAGAGTATGCCAAGCTCTATGTTTGGGACATACAAATGATTTGGCCAACTATTTGAATGAGCTGATGTGATTACTATTTCCTAATCTTTCGATTCTGCTAGACCAAGGTGGGTGTACCTTATCACCATTTTTTTGAGTATGATGATATTTTACAACAAACTTCAATTTGTACTTCTTAAATTCTTCTTCCTAACTAATCAAAGTGGCATATAAACTTAAATCAATTTCCTATTTTTACTCTTATTTCTCTTATCTGTCCTACCTTTTCTATTTCTACTTTTTCTTTTGTTGTTAATAAATTTAAAGTGATATTTTAATAGTATCAAATGATCAGTGTCTTATCCTTCCTTGGGAAACAAAGTCATTCCTTGCTAAAATCTTAATTTATATCTCTGTAAGATATTTTTTTGAATCTACCACTTGTGTAAATCTATCCACTATTCAATTCTCTAAACACAGCTAAGTTATCTCTTCTACTATAACTTGCCTAGTTGAACTTATCCTCTTCTTGAGAGGACCAACTAAATAAATTATATAAAGAAACTTTTATTTAAATAATATGACATATATTTGATATTCAAACCAATATAACAGAAAATACGTTAACACACAAGAATTTAAATAATCCTTACTCACTTGAACTAAAATTACAAAGAAAATGAATTCATAAGAAATAGTCGAGTTTCACAAAACTCCAGAGAAGCACCAATATTATATTTGATCTATTTTCTCACTCAGTATTGATTTCCCTTTAATAATTACAAGGGAGTGCTTCAAACCCTTACAATGTTTTATTAAAACCTATTTATTTTCCTATCCCAAAAGTCAAGAACAATTAATCATTTATTAACAAACTTCAAACTGCAACTCATTGAATATTTCACCTTTAATGAAAGTAATTTCATCTTTGCATTTTAAATATCCATATCTCTCTTTCTATGAGAAATTTCTACTTATTAGAATGAGGTATCCTGATGATTTGAAGTATCATGTATACCATCTGACCATGCATGATGTCAGTGAGTTGAGAGAGAATACACACTTTCATACTAGTCTCAATTCAGTTTGACAGTACATAAAGGTGTCGGACTCCCTGACCATGCGTCAGATGTCAAACTTTATAAAGCTACTTTGTAAGACTTTTTGGGTGTCTTTATAGTTTTGGAAACACATAAGCTACTGGACAATGCATGTTGTCAATGAATCAAGGTAAAACAAAAACTCTCATACATGTCCATTTTTTGTTTGAGAGTTTAGAAAGAAGCCCGACTTGTCACGCCTTTCCTGAGAACTGGTGATAACAATGTGTAACTATACGTATAGTTTAGGAAATTTTTTTTATAAAAGATGCTAACAAACGTAATTAATAAACATATTAACCAAATAATAATTGCAATTAAAGATTTCAAATATTGAATGTGGAAGTAAATATGACCCAAATTTTTTGTTACAACATTAATGAACTTTTATTATCTAGTAGTGTAACTCTAAGTTAAATCTACATCCTTTAGTGTTCCCAAGACGTCACTACTTAAAATTAAAAATAAATTACATTATTAATTTAACTAAGTCATAATGAAGTGATTAATATTACGTTCAATTCAAACAAAACTTAAGTGTTCCTAGTTCTTTCATTTGCCATAACAAAAAGTATGAATACCATGAAGTAAAATAAATGTACATTGTATTCGTCTAATGCAATAGCATCACCTAGAAGATCCAATGGTTTTTGATTAAGGAAAATAGGTTTTGATGGGTTCCTGAAACCGTACAAATGAAAGAAAAGAGGACTAAAGCATATAAGCATTACAAAACATCCATCATAAAATAGGCAGTACTAGCAAAACAGTCTAAAATAGTAGAAAACCAGGAACACATATCCAATAAAGCCAGGAACAAAAACCTGGGAGCCATTCAGGCAATGTCTCTGAGAATCTCCACCGCCCATATCTCCAACTCAGTCATTCTCCCAACAGCTTCTTAGAGTTCGGCTAGCTCCTTGTCAGCTTCCTGGTCTGCTGTTTGCTTGGCTTCATCTCTCGTACTATTTGCATTTTCTTCTTCTGGAAGTTGATCCCTGTCTCTGTTCATCTGCCTTTCCTCTTTGTTACCTTTTTGTTCTTGAAACTTGTCAATGATGACCTTAATGTTATCATTAGAGGCTTTTAGAATGTTGTAACTTTGCTCTACAATTTTAACCATTGAAGCTTCAATGCTTTCAATTCTATTCTTTAGTTCAATCACTCTACTATCTAGCTCTCTGTCCTCCGCTATATTTTTGTTGTTGTTTATTATTCTTTCCTTCTCCATCCTATCCATCTTTTTTTTCAACTCATCTATTTCATAGTAGGTCCATTTCATTGTTCTATAGCTATCAATGGCACTATTTTTCGCATTATTCAGCACATCCATTTGAGGATCTTCCTTCACACTGTCGCTGAATATCACCATAGCTAGATCAATGAGTTCTTCCATCTAAATTTTTCCCTATTTGTTTTACTTAACCAAGGTCCTTACCAATTCTCTCTTTATGCACATTTTGGCAGAGACCGTGTCAAAGTTTCTCCATACAACCTTTTTGTTTTTACCTGTAATACTACAGGTGTAATGGTCTTCGCCATACTCTACAAAAATCTGGCTGTTATCATCCTCTTCATTCTCCTTCCCCCGACTCTCCTATTTTTCAACTCTCTCCTCTTGTGTTTCTTCCTGACTTGCCCGCTTCTCCTCCTGGGTTTCCACTTTTACTCTTTTTGATCTCGTGACCCTCTTCCCCGAGCTATCCTCCACATTCTAAGTTGGCTTCTTGATTGTGATCTTCCTCTTTATTTCTTTCTTCCCCTTATTCTTCATTTTTCTTTCTTCTCCTAAGCTCTCATTCCCCGTTTTCATGACTTCCTCATTTTCATTGTACTCCCTATCCGAAGATACCTCTATGTGCTGTTTTATTATCTCTTGTTTAACTCTATTTTTTCTTTTCTTCGTCTGAAGAGGTTGTTCCTCCTCTGTCTTAGAGTGCATCTCTTTGTTTTCCTCTATGTCAGAGGGGATGTAATCCTCCTCTGAACCTTCCTCTGAATTACCTTCCTCCATGTCTTTGATTTGCTTTCCCAGAGTGCGGGATTTGAAATACTCATAAATCAAAAGTAATAAGCCCTCATGGAAGGTCGGGTTGCTTATGTGTTTTTCCTTATAATCACTAATGTTTTCATAAATGGATGAATAAAGGTAGAAAGGGATGGACACCTTGGCCCCATACTTGAAGTGGTTGAGAAGCATGAAATGGTGAGTGTTGATGCGGTCGAATATGGTATCCAGTGAGATGTATTTGATTATTGCCCTCAACACAAAGTGCCACAGGGGTTTGATGGAGTTTGGGTGGTAAAAAGTGCCCTTCTTGACCAGAGCTCGCTTTTCGGCCTCATTTTTAACAAATTCCATCAAAGCTTTGCTAGAAATTTTCCTGTCCCTATAGAATTTCTTCCCTATGATGGGAATGCCAGTTACTCCAAAATGATTTCCTTAGTCACCATAAATGTAACCCCATCAATTTTCACCTTCCCTTCTTTCCAACTATTTACCATCATCTTTGTAACAGAGGGCTTCCACCCATGAAGACATTCAATGTAAGTGGTCACTTCACCCATTTTCAAGATCTCCCAGACCTTTGATCTTCAGTGCCATTTTTTAGTTTCTCTTTCCAGCTCTCTCATATGCCTTTCTTCCACCATTTCTGCAACTTCCCTATTTCCTCTATTTCTGGTGAAATTCTCACTTAGAGCCCTCTGTTTCATAATGACATTGGTTTGGAGTTTTGAGAGCCTTCTTTTTGCCTCATAAATGCAATAATTGCTTAAATTCCTCCAAGTGTGCCGATGGGGCCTTAAACTGATTATCCCATCGCATCTCTCGTACTTGTACATCCTGCGGGGATTCTTTTTGTGTCTGTCATAACTCTCCATAATTAGCTTTTAATAACTCTGAGTCTGCCCAAAACCCGATCACTTTCAATGATGTTGGCAATTTTTGACGGTAAATAATTCCCGTCATTCCATTGTTTTACTTCTTCATTCTTGATGCCCATGTTTACCAGTCTATCTGCCACCTAGTTGGCTTCTTGGTAGTCATGTGCCATGTAGACCTGATCAAAAGACTTCAGGATTTGTCTACATTCCCTTATTATATTCTCAATTGTCCAGGAAGGCCCGGTCTTTTCATTAAGATAGTCTATGATATTTTTTGAATCCCCTTCTACCCATAACTACTTGAACCACATTTCCTTGGCAAGCTTTAGAGTGTGATGTGCTGCACTAGCCTCTGCATAGTGGTTGGTTTGTGATCCTAGGGGTGCTGAAATAGCCGCAATGCCTTTTCCATGCGAGTTCCTGATGATTCCACCCACCCCTGCCTTCCCAGGATTGCCCTTTGATGCCCCGTCAAAGTTAGATTTGAACCAACCTTCCGGTGGTAAAGACCATCTACAACCCAACCTTTTGTTGGTGATGTTGGGCCCATTTATGTGGTTAGAAGTGGTGCCTTTACAATTGGTGTAGTTTTCCCGAAGGGAATTTGCAATTTTCAGGGCTACAACCTTACATCAATGTCAAACATAAGATTACAATTCCTCTATACATATTTACAGGGATCACAATTTTAAATCAATTACAAATTTTGTTTACATTTTCCTATAGGAATGCTTCAGTACAAAATATGCTACAATGCATGGTAACAACTCATGGTATAATATAAAGAAGTGTCTCCAAGCAGAATCTATAGTAACAACATCAATGATCAACTCAGGTGAAAGAACATGAAATTCAAACCTTGATGGTAAAAGAAACCACCCAACTATGTGGAACTTGGAGACCCGCTCCACCATGCTGAGGAGATAGACACGAGGCCCCACACATACAAAATCCAAAAGAAAGGGAAGGATAGTATACAAAATTACTGGATGCAAAAATAATAAAGGTTCTCAAAAAAAAAAAAAAGACAAACTACCAGAAGTGACCAACACATGTAGGATACCTAGGACACACATAGGGAGGTGTCATCTTATAAGTCTTCACCTTGGGTTTCCCTGGATGGTCTCTCTGGATTGTGGCCCCCAAGTAATTTCATATGTGGAACTAATAAATCCTTTTATGTAGACAAGGAAACTAATCATGTCAATTCACTATATCTTTTGTATGGAAGGGCATATTCTCCCACTCCCATCCTTAGCTTGTACTAGAAATCATGGCATTGGAAATAAATCAATTATTATATTTTTAGTCTTATACATAGTTAATTTTATTAAGTTATCACTTACTTACACTACCCACAATGAGTTACCCTGGATGGCCACTTGAGCGCCTCATCCCTTATTGTGAGACACTTCCCCATTATGTTCCTAGATAACCGACCCTAGAAACTAACAATAAAGTAAAAATAAATCATGGGCTCAAACATTATCAACATACCACTATGCAACAATCCTTACTCAGATACATTCCAAAATAATAAAAGCAATCGGATCTTAAAAAATTGAGACATAAGCCCTTAAGTTTATAAAATCCTACATTCAAGGCTCTAGAAAACCTCTTTAAGAGATCTCTTACATGTAGTCATGAAAATACTAAACAAAATTGTGATGCCATTACAATCCCCTAGCTTCTGGTATGGAAAGATAACCCAAAAATACATAAGGGCATTCATGACTTAAACATAAAATTTCTATCAAGTAACACAACTTAATACCACACAGATATACACGACATGATTTCAATTTTCACTTAAAAATAAGATTACAATAATAATTACTAATTAATAATTCTTGTAATAAGAAAATACATATGCTTATTAATTTTGTAACATAATTATCTTAATACATTAAATATTCAAATGTAGTTTAAACTATCTTTTAACAATGCTAAACATCAAATTGACTTGTAATAATATTAGATTCAATCCAATAATTGATATAGATTTAATCTATTCATAAAAATACATATTTTAAATCTAATTATAAAAAAAAAAAAAAGTAACTATATTTATAAATATATAATGAAATCCATTTATAAATATAAAGTTAAAACATATTTATAGATACAATATCAATCTATTATTTTATTTATAACATATGAAATTGTAAAAACTAGTTATAAAATTATAAATCAATTTAAATACATATTATTTATATGATAATAATAAAAGGATTTTTATTAAAAAAAATAAAAATAAAGAAGCTTTTTGTTTTATTTAAAAAAAATGGAAGACCAAAACTTAAAGTGGCATTATTTCTCATAAGGAAGGGAAATCCAAAATAAGACAAAGTCATTTAATTTAAACCAAACAATGGTTGGTAAAACTCATGGAATAAAAGGAGCATATTGATGTCACCATATGTATAGACCCAAAAACATATAATTGGTATAGTGGACTATTCCAATAAACTTCTTAAACAAGTTTAATGTTTGTTTCTATTAAAAAAAAAAACTCCAACCATGAAAATGCAGCTGACTTGGAGTAGATGAAACTACAAAAATATAGCATTTCCTATACCAATAATATCATGTTCTTAAATATAAGGAGTGGAGTGTTCCCATGAAAAATAAAAAAACTTTAGAAAAAAAAATTTAGAATCTTTTCAAATAAAAATAAGCTATGAGAAAAAGGGGGGCTACAAATAAGAAGCAACTACTTATTGAAAAAAGCCACGCATATATTCACCATTTTTTTCTCATCTCCTTTAAATTGTGCCACAAAAAATTTGGTATAAGATAAAAACCCATAGAAAACAGCGATTCACAAAAGTTTGGTCTTTTTTAATAAAGACTTTTTACCCAGCAAGTGGAGAAGAATTTACACAAAAAAGACGACCTAACTCTTACAGAACAAAACAACACCCACGTTGTAAAGAGATAAAACATCCCAAAAAATCTGGCATAAACTCAGAGTTTGCAGGGCTGTGTACTAACACAAGGGAGGCACCATTATAAGGAGAAAAAAATCATTAAAGAATCCATGCTGAAAAGACATAGCATGAACAATGCGTTGTTTCTGTGGATTTAAAATACCAACCAAACACTAAATTTTAAGAATTTCAACAATGATTTTAGAAGGGCCAAGCACTAGTTTTAAAAGAATTAAAAAGTTCCAAACAAGGCACAAGTTCTGATTTTTTTTTCCAATGCAAGGAAAGAGGAACAATTTAGTGATAAACAATCAATGAATTCACCAAAAGATGACATGCATGCATCGTTCAAAATTAGCACAAAGAAAACAATTTCCAAAATGAAGATTTTATAAATAACTATGAGAATTAATTGCCTACTTCGAGAATGTAGAATCGATTTGGAATAGAAGAAAACTAAAATAAAACCTTCAATTCATGAAGAAATTCGTCTCCAAGCTTTAAAATTTCTTTAACATCAAAACTTTTGTTAAAAAGGAAAGAAATCATTCTTCGCAGAACTTCCTTAATTCCAGAATAAATGTAAAATAATTTCAGAATGAATGTATTTAAAAGGAAAAATCTAAAAGGGTTTTTGAAATAAAAGTCAAGAAATAATTTTTTTTTTTTTGTTTAATCGGTAAAAGGTGGTAGCTAGAAAAGTATATTGATATATAAAAATTACAGATTACAGACCTGGCTTCAAAGAATGACAGAGGAAAGAATCAGGTAAAGAAAACTTCTTACGATTTCTCACAAACAACCATAAAAACAACCATAATACACATGACAACCTGTGAAAGGTTGAAAAATAAATGCACTCCATAGGATTGACCATGGTTAAATCTCATCACATATATGAAATTCTTGACCGAGACAGAAAATTAGTTTCAACATCTTAACAAAAATATTGCACCATCCAACACGACTCCAAGATATAAAGGGCCTTTAAAATATGACACTATCTTCAACTAAGGAAGCTATCTGTAAAGAAAGCAAGGTGCGGAAATGCTTTCCTAACGCCAAAAAATGCCAGGGAAATAAGCGACTGTAATTTAAGCCACAGAGATATGCAAGTAAATTAAAAACATGCGGAAAACAATACACATGATACACAGATATAACGTGGGAAAACTCTTTGGGAAAAAACCCACCACTCAAAACCCTGAGCAAACTTTTGTATTACCGTAAAGAATTTACATACAAGACTCAGGATTTCTTACAGGCTCAGATTGCCTTTACAATCTACCTTATTTTTCAACCACATTCTTAAAACGAATTCTTGCAGCCATTAAAACATACTGCAAATCGTTTCAGAATTTAGTACACAAATGGTTACCGGCAAAAACGGTTTGCCAACCGTCTGTCAGATCTTGCCATTTCTCCCTTCGGCAATTTTTCCTCCGTCGGTATTGATTTCTCCCTTCGGCACTTTTGCCTCCGTCAAGAGTGGTCTTGCCGTACGGTGATAATGGCTCCGGGAGTGGTCTTGCCGTACGGTGATAATGCCTCCAGGAGCGGTCTTGCCATACGGTGATAATACCTCGGTCGAAAGTAACCTTTCCATTCGGTAATAATACCTCTGGGACTCTTGCCTTACGGCGATATTGTTCACCGGCTGCAACTCATCTCCTCACCGCACGGTGAGATTGCCTCCACCGTACCCGTACGGTGAGACACATCCACCGACGATGGACTCAGGTACTTCGTCGGATCTTTAACACTATCAACAGATGAATCGATTATCTTAAACACATTCACACACATCAGTCCATGACCCCAAGCATCCAATGCTTCTCTATAATATTTGATTTATATACAAGAAAGAAGAGCACTTGAGTAATTCTCTAAGTTTTGTCTAAGGTTAATCTCTCATTAAATGAAGACATGCAACAGATCTGACCGACTGCCTCTTTGACCCCAATTGTCTAGATTTATCCAAGGAACTACTGATATCAATTCCTACTTCTCTCAAACACTTTGTTCCTAGGTGCAACATTTGTTTCTTGGAACATAATAACCTCATCATAAATTTTAGTCAAATGGTATTTAACAATCCAGCGCTTGTTAGGGGCATATGGGCCCAGAGTGATTCTCAATGCTTCCCAAGGGAACAATGGGCTCCATGACATCGATTGTCTACAAATCATCTTCCCTATTAGTGGCGGCATTGAAGCAAGGGAAATTATCATTTTTTCCAATTTCTGTCATTGAGATTGGACCATTCCTGATCCACTCGGGCCCTGTTCTTCCGATCATGTAATGCATTCAGTTGCTGCTTAGGAAACGTCATCGGCATTCTCCCCCATCCTCCTTCATTTCAGAATCGCATTCCGAATTGACTGGGAACCCTCGCGATTTTGCCCTAGTTTCGTAGCCCAGCTCTGGACCACGACGCGTCATTCGTGTAGTTTAATAATAATAATTTACAAAAAAAACAATTTTAAAACTAAAACTCAAAAAGCTTTTCAATTCAAAATTAAAAAGAAAAGTTTTAAATATAGATTTATTTAAAGTTGCGCCATTATTATTTAATAATAATTACCAATAAATCATAAATCTCAAAAGATTTATCATTAACAGATATTTTAAATTGCAATAATTTGATACTAAATATTGATACCTTAATTAAATTATTATAATTAAAAATTCACCTCATCATTAAATTATAAAAATTATATTATTTAATAACCTTTATATGACATCATATTTCTATACATTTTATCATAATTTGAAAATTTGAGAGATGATTTTTTTATTTATCCAAATAAATAGTTAGAACAACATAGCTATTATCTAGTTTTAATAGTCACACACACACATACACACACACACACACACACACACACACACATATATATATATATATATATATATATATATA
>MU224884.1:6883374-6908576 GCA_018584345.1 Thuja plicata
ACATTCATGTAGTTAAATAATAATAATATACAAAAAAAAACATTTTTAAAACTAAAACTCAAAAAGATTTTCAATTCAAAATTAAAAAGAAAATTTTTAAATATTGATTTATTTAAAGTTGCATTATTATTATTATTTAATATTAATTACTAATAAATCATAAATCTCAAAAGATTTATAACTAAGAGATATTTTAAGTTACAATAATTTAAAACTAAATATTGATACCTTAATTTTATATAACCACATTCATGTAGTTTTAAAAAAAAAAAAAAAAACATTTTTCAAACTAAAACTCAAAAAGATTTTCAATTCAAAATTAAAAAGAAAATTTTTAAATATTGATTTATTTAAAGTTGCATCATTATTATTTAATATTAATTACTAATAAATCATAAATCTCAAAAGATTTATAAAAAACCACTACAAACTAATGAGAAGAATTATCTTTAATTGTTAAAATTTGTGTACAACCTTGCAACCGTATAAATTACCTTGGAAAACCTATAGCAAGGCTATGAAAACACTTTGATTTATAACCAATTTTCACGTGCATAAAACATATAACTAAAAAGAGGGTCAGTAGGACTTAAGGAATTATTTGACCAAAACACTTGAGGCCCCTTAGAGAAAAATAAAAAAAATAAAAATCCTAGGGTCTATGGATCAAACTAGTAACAAAAAAAAGGGGATGGTGACTTTCAGGACTAGGAAGACATAAATTATAGAACTTAAGACTCAAAAATGGGCCGACCAGTCAACGAAAGATAAAACTTAGGGAGAGATCTATGGCTAAATGACTAGAAAGTCATTCAATTTATTCAAACCCTAGACAACAACATCCACACACTAAGGCATGAAACAATTTTTAAAATCAGGTATATTTTCTAGGTCCAACACGTTGATGATATTATATTTTGTTGCAATTGTGATGGTTTATAAAAGTTTGCTAAGGAAATGCATAAAGAATTTGAGATGTCAATGATTGGTAACTTTTCTTTCTTTCTTCGTCTTCAAGTTACTTAGATGAAATATAACATCTTGATATCTTTAACCAAGTATATCAAGGATATGTTAACGAATTTTGGAATAGAGAATTGTGAACATGTTTAAACCCCCATGACTATTGGTTGGCATTTAAGCAAGGATGATGAATCTTAAAAAGTCGATACAAAGCTTTACAGATCTATGATATGTAGTTTATTGTCCTTAACTACTTAAAGAAATTATATCATGTATGTAGTCAATTTGGTTTCAAAATATCAAACTAATCCTAAGCAATCTCATGATAATGGAATTAAAATCATATTTAGATTTTTCAAAAGAACTTTGGACTTTGGATAAGGGAACAAAAGGGATAAAATTTTTACTTTGAAATAACTCACTAATGTTGATTGGGCCAAATGTGCAAATTAATAAAAGAGGTACAAGTAATGGTGATTTTTTCTTGGGAGACTGACTAGTCTCTTGGATAAGAAAGTAGTAGGTTTCCATGTCACTATCTAAAGTACAGGTGGATTGTACTACAAAAAACTATTACTACATGCAGGTGATGTGGATGAATGAAATTATCAGAGATATCAAAGTAAATTAGCATCCTAAATTGTAAGCAGTACAATTTATGTCCTTAGCTAGGCCACATTGTGGTCTTCAAGGCTTCCATGCATAATTGGATATTTTTTTAATCATTTAATTAATAATTATTTAAATATTTTTACTTTACTAACTTAATTTACATTATGACCCTTAACTTTAGTTGTGTCACCTTTAATTATTTTATCCATTTATCACCTCTTGCATACATGGGCCCTATTTCATTATAGGTGTGCTTTTGTATTTATTCTAGATTAAAACCTTGATTTCATGCATATTTTAGGTATTCTCATACCCTCATTGACCCACAAATTAATTTTTATCATTGATTGGTTGTAAATGGGTGACCCACAAGGCACAAGGTGAGATAGGTTACCTCGTACCTTGAAAGGCTCCCCATTGTACATTTAAAGGTCACCCACTTTCAAATTGGAGAAACGTCTTGTGTTTTTAGAAAGATATCATAAGCCCCATCAACCTCCTTCAAGTTTTTCACTTTAGAATGGTTTTGAGAGGTATAAAATAAAAGCTACATTCCTCATTTGGGGTAAGCAATTATAAGCACACTTGGTGCAAGGAATTAAACATCAAAGCATTCAAGAAATATTAATTCAATCAAGACATCAAGAAAACATATTCATATTGATATTCAAGCATGGAAGATAATGAGTAAATTCTAGATCCAATCATCAGTAAAGGAAAATTCATGATTGTTGAATCCTATATCCAAGGTAAAGACAAAATTTAACACTCTTGTAATAATCTTCATGAAAAATAGAACTCTTGTGAAGGGATCCTACCTTTTTGTGCATCTAGTGTAGGGGTATCATAGTACTCTCACACGGTACTGACCAGGGTTAGATTCCCCGGATGGGAATCAATTATATTTTGAATCAATGAAGGATTTGTGTGCAAAATGTTTGCAATGTGGGTGATACCACCATGAAATTCTTCCAAGAAACTTTAGGATCCGCCTTTAACCCACTTTAATGGAGGAAGATCTGCCAAAATGGATAGATGATTTGACATTAATGTCTATGTTCTTCTGTCAGTCGATGAAGATTATGGTTTCTATTAGACAACTTATTGGCGAGGAAATATTATCACCCCAGATGAAGCAATTCTTGTACATATCACAGGTTGTTGCAATATTTCTATCCAATGCCATGGATCTATTTTAATCGACATCATTGTTGGAGATATTAGCCAACAATATGGTCTTACCATAGTTCATGCAAAATAATGCATTAAAAAGGGCAATGCAGAATTATGACTTATGGTGTTGTAGTGCATTGGTTGGTGGCATATTTCCTCGACATAATCTGCTTACAAATTATGATTCAATGGTGGTTTATGATGGTATCAAATGCACCGTGGAGCGACACAACCTTCGATTTATGTAGCAGGCCTTATATACTTCACGCCAAAGTCTAGGTCAAGCGATGGTGATGAAAATTTTAGTTTGATATCAAGTGACTATGGTCGTAGAAGTACTTCCCCTATTCGGGAAGTGTCAGCTCAGCATCTTGAAGGTGTCTCTAACCCGAATATGAACTTTTTTGAGGTTGATGGATGGAATCAACCACCAAAATAGAGGGAATATACGGTTGGTTGGGGAGATTCGTTTGGCGATGGATGGGAAGAGAATGCATAGGCTGGAACTCATGCGAAAGGGTGGAATGTGGACACATCGGGTTTGCCTTCATGCATTCAATCATATAAGGTTGCTCAGGATTCAAGCAAAATGGAAGAATAAGTAAAGGACTATAATCTGCATTTTTTCTATTTATGTTGTATAGTCGTATGATATACATACAAGTATTAGAAAAAAAGGTAATATTTAGGGGATGATTAGGTGTTTGGTAATTGTCAAATTTTGTATCCCTAGGCAGTTTTGATCATGTTCTAATGGGAAAGGATATCGGTTTTCCTTACTTTTTCTTTCCCGATTGAGCCCTCGAATCAATTTTTAATATTAATTTAATATATATAGTGGATAGTCCACTTTTTATTTAAAAAAAATATCTTATCCAGCATCTTCTACTAACAACATGATTTCCTTTTGATGTAATTTCAATTCAGTTTCAAGGTTAATTCCTAAATATGGGGTTGACCTTGAGGATAACCCCTTTTCTAACAATTTTATATAGGTGAAACAATTGCTAAACAAAGTCATAGGTCAGTCTGACAAGGAATTACAAGTGGAAATTTTTTTATCAAAATTTCCTAGTTCTCAAGTGCCTCCAAAAGCCTCAAGGAACACTGGTCACCCTATTCCTATCATTCCAGATTGAAATTTGGATAATAGGTTAGTTTTTGTTTCTAATTTTTACATCTGGTATAAGAATTAGGTTTGTAGTCAACAAATATATCCACATATATATTATTTTCATTATTACCCTGTATTCTTTCATTTGAACTTTACATAGTCAATTTCAACTCCATAGTGAAGGAATCCTTGCATTCTCTTAGAGCTTAGGCCTCCTCCAGCCTATTAGATCAGATTTCCTTTGAATGTGTGAAATCAATTAGGTGTGATCTTGATAGTTTTTCCATCCATCCTAGTGAATTGTCATCATACCATTTTTATGACATCACATCTTGGTGAACTCGGTGTCCTTATATTTCTATTCTAATTTTGTGCCTAGATCTGATTTTAGCGGGATATCCAAAACCTCATCATCCCCCTTTTTATTTTGAGTCCTAAAATAGTTTAGATAGGTGTAAAAGAAAATATACCTCCTTCATTTTGGGTAATCAATCATAAGAACACTTGGGGAAAGGAATTCAACATGAAAGTATTCAAGCAAGATCAATTCAATGAATACATCAATAATATACTCACAATGATATTTAAGCATGAAATACAAAGAGTAAACTCTAGATCCAAGCATTATTGAAGCCATTTGTGACCCTCCAATCATAGATCCACGGTCAAGATATTTTTTTTAATTATTGCAACCACCTTCATGAGAAATTCAATACTTGTGAAGGTATAATATCTTATCGATCCTCTTCTACTAATAGCACTCTTTCCTTTTTAGTATATTTTAATTTAATTTTAATGTAAACTCCTAAACAAGGGTTTCGATAATGAAAACACCTTTTCCCCATCAATTTTCCCATTGTTAATGTGGAAGTGATAGATGAGACCATTGTGAAAAAAATGATCAACAAATTTGACAAGGATTTATAGGTGGTAGAAATTTCATGAGAATTTATTGGGTCTTAGGTGCAACCATGGGCTCAGGAAAGTCTCATCACCAGATACCCTCTAGGTCACACTACTCGTGCCATTTGAGATGAAAATTTGAATGATGGGTTAGTTATTGATACAAATTTCCAAACATGGTATTAAAATTGGGTTTACATTCTGTGACTATATTTGAATAAATATTAGTTCCATTCTTTCCCTACATTCTTGAAGTTCTACTTTACATAGTCAATATTAACTCTATAGTGAGGGAATCCTTGCATCCTCTTAGAGCTTGGTTATCCTTGAGCCTAGTGGGTCAACTTTCCTTCCAATGTGTGAGCGAAATCAGGTGTAATTTTATTTGTTTGTCTATCCATCCTAGTGAATTCCCATCATACCAATTTTCTATCATCACAGGTAATATATGATGAAGTAATTTATATTATGTGTGATAATACAAATGTTATTAACATTTCAAAGAATTGGATGATGCATTCAAGGACTAAAAAAATATTTCTATCCACTATTAATTCTTGAGGGAGAAGGTTACAAATAAGAAAGTTGAATTATATTATTTCCCACAAAGGTTAATATTGTAGACATCTTCATTAAGATACTATGAAATGATACATTTTAGTATCTCTACTAGAATTTGGGGGTTATTGTCCCTCCTTCGTCGTACTAGATGCATTAGAGTGGTTCATATTTACAAATGGAGACTTAGTTTCTAGATATTTTGTTCGATGGATTGATGTGGTTTCTTCTATGATGGGGAGTAATTAACATTATAGTTTTGTGTTTCTTGAATTCCTTATCCCTGACCAAGAGAGTGTTACAGTTATCTAATTTTTTGTGAAAGTGTGAGATTTATTTAGATTTGTTTGAAGTTGTTTTTGGTTCTCTCTTTGTCCTTGATGTAAAAGGGGGAGAGAGTTATATATATATAATGATTTAATATAGGGAAAAGAATAATAGAGTTGCAAAAATTTTACCATCAATGACAAAGGGGAAGATTGCTGGTAGTTGACTTTGTGTTTCATTGATATTAGACTTCTCGATGTTGATGAATATGAGAAAGAGATTAGTTAGTTTGTTTAATTGTGTTTCTATCAATGATAAAGGAAGAGATTGTTAGGAATGTATGTTTAGTGTTGTCATTGATCTTAACTAGTTGTTTGGATTGATGTCAGCTTGATGAAGAGTTGTGATCCCTAATTTATAAAAAGTTGAATTATACAAGAAAAAATATTTGAAGTTTGATAGTGTTTTGGTACTAAATGATCAAATATTTATAGGATATCTATTGGTGATAGTAAGTATATGGTGTATTTGGAAGGTAAAGGTATAGGAAGCTAGAATATGCATGAAAGAGAATATAAATTTCTTATGGGAGAATACTCTACATTTCTCCACTTAACAAGTTGGTGGCTTTCAAATCTAAAGTTAATGTGTATGGTTTGTGATCATTTTCAATTCCAAAAAAGTTTAGAGGTTGAATTTATATTTGGTTTCTGGCTAAAAGTGAGGCTAGCTATCACAACTGGTTGGGAAAATTCTCTAAATTTATTCTCATAATGGTTGTTGGTTTTTCAATGTGCTAGAATTTTACTAACATTTCTGTAGTATTCTAGTTTATATCTCTTTTATTGGTTTTCTCTCCAAGTGAAGATATGTTGCTTTGTGCTTGGCATCATTGTCTATACTGGTCCCAAAACAACTCATTGAATTATTTTGATTTAATTAATAAAATTTTGGTTTAGATATGATTTAGAGGAGGAATTAAGAGGTTCATATGGATCTTGTCCTGCCATGTTGAGTCTGCATTAACTATGAGTTTTTGATAAAAATTTTGGGTCAACTAGTTAACATGTTTTATTTCCTTGCTACATGTTACCTCTAGTGCCAACTTTGGAGGATGTTGTGTTGGATGTGCTAAAATAAAATCATTTGTGGGAGGTTTTTTATGATGTATTTGGGTCTTCTTGATATCTTAAAATGGACTACATTGAGTGTAATTATTTATTGTGGCCAAATTTGTGTAAATAATTCTCATCTCTATCCTGGTCAACATAGTTGAGGTTTTTTAGTTATCAAGTTAGTATATATTGGCATGAAGATATGTGTATAAGATATGCATTTAGTGTCAAAAAAATTTTAAGTTGATGTGATGCAAATGTTTTTTCAATGATTAAACATTAGAACCTATATCCTTCAAATTCATCATTAACCTATGAAAACAAGAAGACAATCTATCATTTTTAATCTTGTAAAATTTTGTCTCTTACGATTGTATTATGCATCTGAGTTTTTCAATTCCTGTGTATCATTTCCCTAAGGTTGTGCACATTTAACCTGTAGGTCCTTTTCAGAAGAAATGAGCTCTTTGATGAACTATAACTGATTGAATGCTTGAACATGTCAAGTTGATGATCACCAAGCTACCGAAAGTTAAAGCAAGACATTAAATCAGTTAATGTATTGTATTGTCATTGATGTCAACTTGATATAATATGATTGGTTATATACAAAGTGTCAAAGACTTTAGAGAACTAGAAAGATAAAGGCTATGCTTTTAGTAATGCATAAAAGATGAGTATTCACTAAGTGACTACAAACACAAATGGGCAGTGCACCCCAACAGATAAAGAAACCCGGGAGGAAAGTCACAGTGATACCTAAGCGAGAATTACCGACGAGAAGAATCACAAGAATTAATGACGAGCAGAATCACAAGAATTATCAACAAGAAGAATCACAAGCATTACCGCCAACCAACTTCATAGTGATTCCCAACAGACAGACAACCTCGACAGAGATTCCCAGCGATAACTGAAGTGTTGACCGAAGCTAACAAAGATTTAAACACTGAAAAGAACTAAGGTTCAAAAATGACAAAAGACTTAGCTGGAAAGTGCTAAAGATAGAGTTAACTGGTTGTTAATATTGTTTTCATCGACAAGTTAAAGTGAGAGACAAGTGAAATATTTAAAGATATTTTATTCCAGTTGTCAAAGAGAAATCTATGGGATAAAACTTAAGTAAAGTTTTAAGGAAAGATTGGCTAGAATTGCGGATCACGCCAAGAAAAAGAAAGTCAAGAACTAAGAAATGGTGAAATCATGTATATAAAGAGAAAAGCTAATTCCTTGTGACTTAGGGGAGTGAATAGAGAAGAGGATGCTGAAGAGAAATCAATGAAGAACAACTTCATATGGTCCTGATCAATCAAGCTAAGGAAAGAGCTAAAGATTTCTACGGACACCGAGAAATAGAGAAGCATAGAATCACCAAGAAGAAAGAAGTGGAGCAAAGGTATTGAAAAGATACATTTATCAGAAAGGTATTATGAGCTTATAATAGATCTGAAAATCTGCAAAGTATAGTTGTATATGTGAACAGATCATTTACTGTTTCAATTTAAGGATTGGATTAGAAAGTCTCTTAACCAAGGAGGAGTTAAAAATCTTTTCTATGTTGAGATTCATCCTAAGGAGTATCAAAATTTTTTGTCATGAAGATAGCATAGAGATGCTAGATACGAATTGACAAACAACAATAGGTTTGGTCATAAAAGGTAGCATAGAGGTGATCGATATCAAGTGACAAACTATTCTAATTAAATCCGCTAATAAGGTCACACCTGACCATGTGTTTGCAACCTTTAATAGGGTTGTCTCTTCACCGAGTTCACTGCAGAAGAGTGAAAATTTTGGGTTATTATTCCCAAGTGTTTTATCTCTTAACATGGTTTCCATGTTAAAAATCCACGTGTCAATGTGTTAATGAATCATTACTTTACAGTTTTGCATTGCACATAACTAATCTGGATTGATCAGTATACACTAATATATTTACTGTATTTCAGTAAATAAAAGAATGCTAATCAGCAAACAGTAAGAATAAGGTTTAATAGTGAATTCTGAGTAGTAGTTATTTGTCGAGATTATTTGAAGGCATTCATCTTGTAGGACTCAAGATAGCTAGAGGCTTATAATTTTGGTAATAATTATTTTGGTTAATTTATTGGAATATTTTTAAGGCCACTGATTGACCCCCCCCCCNTAAGGCCACTGATTGCCCCCCCCCCCCCTCTTAGTTATTCTAACAATTGGTATCAGAGCTTGTGTTCTTAGAAGGAATGTTTCAAAACCTAAGCAAAAGATCAAAAGATGAGCAAACAAGATGTGCCCAAGTTGAACAAGTAGAACTTTGCATCGTCACAAAGTAGAATAAGACTCCACCTATCAGGTATTGGAAATGATGTTGTTCAATACTTAGTCTGAATATGTGTTTCCTACAGGACCTCACACACTTGAGAAATTGAGAGAAAAGCATGGGCATAATTGCATGATGATAGAGCTTGCTTCCTCACTCTATGATGCTGAGTTTGAAGATGTCAAAACCTGCACCTTTGCAAAGAAAATGTGGGATAAATTGAAGATGGTACATGGAGGATATGCTAATGTACTAAGAGATAAGGTATAAATCCTAAGAGGGAGGTTTTATTACCTAAGGATGAAATAAGGAGAAAGTATCACTCAGTATAACTACAAAATAAAAGAGGTAGTCAATGCTATCCAAGGAGTTGGAGGTGTACTTGAAGAAGATACAGTGGTAAGTAAAATCCTAAAAACCTTACTAGAGGTATATGCTATTAGAGTATCTGCTATACAATAAATTAGAGCAGTTGTAAACAATAATGTTACTCTAGATGGTCTGATTGATAGAGTGATTTCATTTGAGGTGAATAACTTTGATAACAGTGTCTTACCATCTATTGAGTCAGCATTCAAATCTTCTTTGAAAATAAGTAAGTCAAGTCATAAACACACTATGCGAAATGATAGTGAAAGTGATAGTGATGACCAAGGACTTGATGAGATTGAAGCATTAATGGAAAGAAGATTGCAAAGAGGCAAAGGTAGATAGAAAGGTAAATTACCACATGTATGTTTTAATTGTAAGGAGATTGGAGACTTTGTTGTAAGATGTCCTAACAGAAGAAAATATGACAGAAGTAAAGACAAAACATATAAAAAGACATTTGATAGAGGTGATTACAGAGATTACCGAAGAAACCAACAATTTGACAGAAGAGATACTTGAGACTACAAGGCAAAAGGGAAGAAAGCTTGTTACCTGGCTGAGAACAAGGCTAGAGACACTAACACCGAATCTGATGAATACATTGAGATGGTATTTGTAGCCATGAAGTATGATTCACACGAAGAAGAAAGGTATTTTGAGACTGCACTCATATCTAAGGTTAGTAAGAATGATGTTTGGATCATAGATAGTGGCTGCACTCACCACATGACTGGTGATAAATAAAAGTTTGAAACTTTTGAGTACTATAATGGTGGATCAGTAAGAATGGGTAATGACACACCTTGTCTAGTTGAAGGTAAAGGAACCATAATGTTGAATAACTTGATGAAATGTAAAAATGCATACTGGGTAAAAGGACTTAATTACAATCTATTGACTATTTCACAGCTGAATAACACAGGTCACCAAGTAGCATTTGAGAATAAGAAGGCAAAGATCTTCAACGAATTAGGAAGGTTGATCAGAACTAGTGAACAAACAAAAGGTAACATTTTCTATCTTGATGACATTAACACCACTTGTTTAATGGCTAGAAATGAATACATATGGTTGTGGCATAAGAGATTATGTCATGTGAATTTTGACAACATGATTAAGATAAGAAATAAAAGGAAAGTGAGAGGCTTACCGAGCATATCAAAGCCCGAGCATATCATGTGTAAAAATTGTCAAAAAGGTCAAATGACAAAGTCTAGTTTCAAGAGAAAAACCCATACATCTAATGCTATTCTAGAATTAGTCCATACTCATCTATGTGGACCCATGAGGACAAACAGTTACTATGGTGATAGGTATTTCATTCTCTTTATAGATGATTATTCTAGAATGATGACAGACATGTTTCTAAAAGAAAAATAAAATGCATTCAAGATGTTTAAATGGTATAAATCTATGGTAGAAAGACAAAGTGGTACAAAATTGAAATTATTAAGATTAGATGGAGGAGGAGAATTTGTTTTTGATGAATTCCCTAACTATTGCAATGAGCATGGAATTAAAAGATATGTTTCTGCACCAAGAACACCACAACAAAATGGGATTGATGAAAGAAGAAACATGTCCATTGTTGATTACGCAAGAATAGTGATGATAGAGAAAAGCCTCACTCAAACATTCTGGAGGGAATCTGTTAGTACTATTTTCCACACATTGAACATATTACAATTGAAGACAGACACAAAGAAGACACCCTATGAGCTATGGTATGGTTACACACCCAATGTAAGTTACTTCAGAATTTTTGGTAGTCAATGTTATATTTTGAAAGATGAAACAAATCGAAAGCTTGACTCCAAAAGTGAGGAAGGTATATTTCTAGGGTACTCCACCAAAATAAAGTCTTATAAATGTCTTAACAAGTCCTCTAACAAGATCATTGAAAGTGCAAATGTTAGAATAGATGAATATGCATAGAAAAATGATGAGGAAAGCATAAAAGAACCAGAAGACTACAACAGATTTGTTTACATTGAAGAACCTGAAACTCTACCTGAGAAAAAGTGTATGGCTCTCAAACAACAAAATATTGCACTCGAGAATCAATCTACAAATACCAAAAATCAAGAAAATACTCAAAATGATGTTCCGAGTGATGCAGATCGGAATGAAGGTCAAGATGATGATCAGAATAATGAACAGAGAGTTGAACCAAAACTTGCCAAGTATGTCAGAAGACATCATCCACAAAATTATATCATAGGAGACACGAAGGCTGGAATGAGAACAAGAAGTAAGTCACTAAACACGGGATGTTTAATTGGTGATTTTGAGCCTAAATCTATTAATATTGCACTTGAAAATGAAGGATGGGCCAGTGCTATGAATGAAGAAATAGAAAAAATTGAAAAGAATAAGACATGGACACTAGTACCAAGACCAGATGACAAGAATGTGATCGGTACCAAATGGATATTCAGAAACAAGATGAATGAATTGAGAAGTCACAAGGAATAAAGAAATTTTAATATGCAAGGGGTATGCACAAGAAGAAGGTATTGATTATGGAGAAACCTTTGCACCCTTTGCTAGACTAGGAGGAGCAAGAATCTTACTTGCTTGTGCTACATTCAAAGGATTCAAGGTATACCAAATGGATGTCAAATCTACATTCCTAAATGGAATAGTGGAAGAAGAGGTATACATTGAACAACCAGAAGGGCTTGTTGATCCAAACAAGAGAAACATGGTATTTAAAAGACATAAAGCCTTGTATGGATTGAAACAAGCGCCTGGAGCCTGGTATGAAATACTTCACACCTATCTCATAAGCATTGGATTTGTAAGAACATGTGAAAATAGCAATTTGTATTTAAAAGAATATACTGATGATAACATTCTGATTGCTGAAATATTTGTTGATGATATCATATTTGGGGGTAATGATATGTTATGTAAATCCTTTTCTAATGAAATGAGCAAAGAGTTTGAAATGTCTATTTTTGGGGAGATCAAATTCTTTCTTGGTCTAGAGATTCTTCAACAAGATGCCGACATATATATTACACAATCCAAATACATCAAGGAAGTGCTAAAGATATTCAAGATTGAAGATTCCAAGCCAGTTTGAACACCTATGGCAACCGGATGTAAGCTAACAAAGGAAGATAAGTCAAATGATGTAAATCAGACCTTGTATAGATCAATGATTGACAAAATAATGTATGTTGTTCATACTAGACAAGATATAACACATGTAGTTGGAATAGTTGGAAGATTCTCTACTAATCCCAAAGAATCATACATGACTACTGTCAAGAGAATTCTGAGATATCTAAAGAACATCGAAGACTATGGCTTATGGTATAAAAAAAAAACCAAATTTGAGCTTCAAGTCTATACAAATGTTGGTGGGCTAGAAACTTAGATGACCGAAAGAGTACAAATGGAGGAGCATTCTTCATGGGTGACAGACTTGTCACATGGATCAGCAAGAAGCAAGGATGCATCTCACAATCTACTGCAGAAGCGGTATATTTGGATGTTGCTGCAAACTGCTCAAATATTGCATGGATCAAATAATTACTGGAAGGTATAAATATGAAGATTTTTGAACCATTGATAATATATTGTGATAATACTAGTGCAATTAACATATCAAAGAATCCAATCAAGCATTCTAAGACTAAGCATATAGTAATCAAGTATTATTACTTTTTTTTTTTTAAACGAGAGTGGACTAGCCCCTCTATATATCTATTAATTTATAAACTAATTTGAAGGCTCATTTGGGAAAGAATCAGTAAAGAAAACCCAGAATCATAGCCTATTACAAGTATTTGCATAATATAAAATACTATATGAGTCAATAAAAAAATAGAGATGAGCTAAACTCTGATAAATATTTAAGCTTTCTAGTTCAAAAATATGTGTCAAATACCCAAAAGGGAATTTACATGCTAATTTTTATGACTGAATACATGCCAAAATTCCATCCAAAAATTAAGACCTGTCAAGTATTATTACTTAAGACAACAAGTGCAAGCAAAAGAAGTTATACTGGAATATTTTCAATCCAAGGAACATTTAGCTGACATATTCACAAATCCATTGCCTAAAGATAAATTTGAGAACCTGAGAAAGAGACTAGGGGTCCGACCCTTCTCTATTGGTCAGTAAGCTGACTAGGAGGCTGCATAAACCTACAAATAATCAAAAGATCATTCATGTTGATGCAAGCAAAGAGATGGACTACAAAGATACATTAGTACATAGAAATTTACATATCTACACCGAGCATGAGAGTCACTGTATTGTTGATGGATAGGGAAATTCAAGGAGTATATTATAAAAGGGTGAAAGAATATAACTTTGGCATAATCAATGCTTACTTTGGCATTGTTGTCAAAGGGAGAGATTATTTTGAGAAGATCCAAAGGAGAGACATTATATATACATATGAAATATCCATCAAAGGGAGAGAAGATATCCTAAGGGAGAGATGTAACCTATAAGGGAGAGAATATCAAAAGGGAGAAATGACTTATTGCTACCGAAAAGAAAAATAGATGATCAAGGAGAGGAACAGTCAAAGGGAGAGACAAACATCAGAAAAAGAATTAGAAGCTACTACATATATCCAGTGAAGGGATTGAAGATTAAAAAAATTACTCTGCAAGAAACAAATCTAGGCTATATGAGTTTACCGAGAGCTAGACATTTGTATTGTTTATAGAACAAAAAGATTGGTTGATTGATGAACTACAACTGATTAATTTCATATTGTATTATTAATAATATAATGTGATAATGTTTGTGTTTCCATCAATTCCAAAGGGAGAGATTGATGAACTATAACTAATTGAATGCTTGAAGATCTTAAGTTGATGATCACCAAGCTACCAAAAGTTAAATGCAAGAAATTAAATTAATTAATGTATTGTATTGTCATTGATGTCAACCTGATATAATCTGATTGGTTATATACAAAGTGTCAAAGAATTCAAAGAACTAGAAAGATAAAGGTTATGCTTTCAGTAATACAAAAAAGATCAGTATTCACTAAGTGACTACAAACACTGACGGGCAGTGCACCTTGACAGATAGAGAAGCTCGAGAGGAAAGTCATAGTGATACCCGAGCAAGAAACTCGAGAAAGCATTACCGAAGAGAAGAATCAAAAGCATTATTGACGAGTACAATCACATGAATTATCGATTAGAAGAATCACAAGCATTACCGATGAGAAAATTTATAGGAATGCCCGATAGATAGACAACCCCAACGAAGATTCTCGAGGAGAACTGAAGTGTTGACCGAAGCTAACAAAGAGTTAAACAGTGAAAAGAATTGAAGTTCAAAAATGACAAAAAACTTAGTTGGCAAGAGCTAAAGATAGAGTTAACTATTTTTTAATATTATTTTCATTGACAAGTTAAGGCAAGAGATAAGTGAAATATTTAAAGTTGTTTTATTCTAGTTGTCAAAGAGAAATCTAAGGGATAAAACTGAAGTAAAGATTTAAAGCAAGATTGGCTAGAATAGCGGATCACGCCAAGAACAAGAAAGTCAAGAATTGAGAAATGGTGAAATCATGTCTATAAAGAGACAAGCTAATTCATTTTGAATTAGGGGAGTGAATAGACAAGAGGATGCTGAAGAGAAACTGATGAAGAACAAATTCATATAGTCCTCATCAATCAAGCTAAGGAAAGAGCTAAAAATCTCTACGGACACCAAGAAATAGAGAAGAACATCACCGAGAAGAAAAAAGTGGAGCAAAGGTATTGAAAAGATCCATTCATCTGAAAGGTATTATGAGCTTACAATAGATCTGAAAATCTGCAAAGTATAGTTGTATATGTGAACAGATCATTTACTGTTTCAATTTAACCATTGGATCAAAAAGTATCTTAACCTAGCAAGACTTAACAATCCTTTCTATATTGAGATACATCCTAAGGAGTATCAAAAATTTTGGTCATGAAGATAGCATAGAGATGCCAGATACCAATTGAAAAACTACACTAGGTTTGGTCATAAAAGGTAGCATAGATATGACCAATATCAAGTGACAAACTATTCTATTTAAATCCTCTAACAAGTTCACACCTAAGAGTGTGTTTGTAACCTTTAACAAGGTTGACTCTTCTCCGAGCTCACTTCAGAAGAGTGAAAGTTTAGGGTTACTTGTCCCAAGTGGTTTTTCCCGTAATAGGGTTTCCACGTTAAAAATCCATTTTTCAATATGTTTATGATTCATTACTTTAGTGGTTTGCATTACACATAACTAATCTAGATTGATCGATATACACTAAGTTATTTACTGCATTTTGGTAAATAAAAGACTATTAATTGGTAAATAGTAAGAATAAGTTTTAATAGTGAACTCCGAGTAGTAGTTATTTTTTGAGATTATTTGAAGGCATTCATCTTGTAGGAGTGAAGAAAAATAGAGGCTTATAATTGTGGTAATAAGTTTTTGGGTTAACTATTAGAATATTTTTGAGGCCACTGATTCACCCCCCCCCCATCCTCTCAGTTATTCTAATGCTCACCTTTGGCCTAAAATAATTTAATATGCTATTCATATAGTGAGTATTCTCATTACTATTTTTTTCTCACATTGGGTTTTTAGCATAAAATCTAGTGTTCATGTGTTTGTATTTTCATTTCAATACCTTTCATTAATGGTTATGTTGATTAAGATATTTGATGAGTGATTGTGATAAAAAGGTTTAATTTTTATTCAAGACTAATTCACCCCCTCACAATCTTGTGGTATTTTCAAAAATGTGGTGTATCTATACTTTACATAGATCTTCTTACACTTGATCAAAAGTTAGGGGACACATTGATTGTCCCAATTACCTTGAGATTTCTTCCTTACCAATTTTCAACATAAAACATTGATTTTCCCAATTAGCTTGAGAGATCTTCCTTCCCAATTTTGGACATTTTTTGTGACATTGAATATTATGAAGACGGTCTCCTTTGAAGAATTGGTGAATATACTTCAACATGAAGAGGCCATTCAATATTTACAAGATCCTTTTTAAGGAAAATTAAATGTCTCCAAGAAGAATCAATGATAGAAGTCTCAACAGGGATCATAAAAAAAGAAGCCTCAACAATAACTTGTAATGTAGGATAGGATAGGAGACCAAATAACTTGTAATGTGCCTTAAGGCGAGGTGTTGCAAATAAGATACACTAGGACCAAATATGAGTTGGCCAAGACAAGCGATGAAATATGCCTAGACACTCTCGAAAGGATTTGGCATGTATAAATGTAAATCTATGTCCACTCCAATGGAGGAAGTTTTGAAACTATGTCATTTGTAGGATTTACCTCAAGTTGATGAGATTATTTATAGGCACTTTTTGAGATTCTCATTCTCATGATATATACCAAACCAGGTTTATGATATTTTGTTAGATATCTATCCAGGTTCATGTAGTAGTCAAACAAATTTTATTGGATTACAAATAAACATGCTTTGTGATATCTCTAATGTACACTTGAGTATGTTCTATAATATAGTAAGAACACTCAATTCTTCATACAAGAATATGCTAACATGCCCTATGTTGGATCTATAGATGATCAAAAATCAATATTAGGCTATATTTTTTACCATAAATGTGGTCCTATTTTGTGGATAAGTAAGAATCAAACTTCTAATGTTTTTTACCAACTGAGGTTGAATATTTTACTGCATCAAGAGCTATGTGTAAGCTGATTTGATTACATCACATTGTTTGCAGATTTGGATATATATGAAGACCACCTACTAGTTCTATTTTGTGCCAATTATAGGGTCTTGAAGCTTGTTAAGAATCTAATTTTATATGAGAACACAAATAAAATAAGGTTTGAATTAATTATATTTGAAATAATGTGATGGAACACCACATTCAACTCAAGTACTGCCGAACTTATTCTCTGATTACTAATAGAATCACCAAGTCCCTTGGCAAGGTGAAATTTGAATTATTTTAGAGGTGCATTGGTAGCATTTTAATATATTTCAGCGGTATGTTAGCATAATAAATGTATTCTTTACTAATTGCCTACCACTGCCTACCATTCCTAACATTGTATATTTTTATCTCTATTTTGAAAACTATTATTGTTAACTTCTTTCTACAAATTGTTTCTCAATAGTATTGGATATATATTTATATCTTTATTTTTTTCAATGTTATCAAGTTGATTTTATTTTTCCTCTACATGTTTTCAGTTTTCGGATGCAATTTAAGTGTTGGTGATAATTGTGATAGAAATATTCTACTATTTCTTGTCTCACTTATTTATTTTTTATTAATAAAAGGGAGGCTTGTTAAATGTCAATCATCACATGTTAACTATTTTCTTTATCATTTTTTATTTATTTTTTAGTATAAGTGAAACTTCACTTTGTTAGATTAACATGATATCTACCTTGTAAATCCCATCTCATATGATATGTTTCCAACATCCTTAGAAAGTGTCCCTAAGGATGTAGGGTTTATTGGAAAAGCATTTTATTCTTACCATTGTTTTTGATTAAGTAAAACAGGTTTTACAGGGTTCCTGAAACCTAAAACATAGTAATTAGAGGTAACACAGTTATCATAATAAAGAAAAGAAAAACAAAAGGAAAAATAGGCCAAAAAGCTAGAGAAAAAAATAGTTTAAGCATCTAAAAATGCAGATTAATCCAGAGAAAACAAAAAAATCTAGAGAACCTCAATAAAGGTCCACCAAAAGAGTGGCTGCGTCAACCTCCATCAGCTCCATGTTGGTCGTCGAGTGCTTGATTTTCTAGATGTCCTTCTCTAGCTCCATTTCCTTGGTCTTCTTGGTTCTAGCACGTGTTCTCTTGCCCAGACCTTGATCAGGCTCCTGGTTTGAATCCACAACCATTTTGGCCACTTCCTTCCCCTCGAGCTTTTCCTCCAACTTGTCAATGTAAGTATTAGTGTACTCCTTGGATGCTTTCATGGTGTTGTAGCTTTGTTCTGCAATCTTCTTTAGGGTAGCATCAACCCTAGTCATGTTATATTCCATCTTCTTGGCCTAGGTTCTCAGGTTACTCTGTTCCTCTGCATCAATATCCCTATTGGCCTTGTTGGTACCCTTAACCCTATTTTTGAGGTCTTCCACCTCATGAAAAAGCCATTTAATAGTCCTATATTGGTCAAGCATGTTGTTTCTAGTATTATTGAGCAGATTCATGTCAAAATACCTAGCATTATTGCTAAGCACCACCATTAACGGGTCAATGAGCTCGTCCAACTTAATTCATCCGCCCTCTCCCTCCAGGACCTTGGGGTTAATTATTTCTCTAGTTATTACCATTTTTCTATCTTAACATTGAAGTCCCTCCAACCTATTATCCCGCCCTTTTCCACCATATAATAGCTAAACTCATTATCCTGGTCCTTCCCCTTGTCATGAGTCTTTGGTGAAGGGTTTTTTTCCACAACAGGGGAAGCTCTATGATTGTTGTCCTCTTGGATAGTCCTATCAGCAAACATCGCCCTAGCCTTACCCTTGTTGATTGGGTAATTCCCAGTTATGGAGAGATTTCTCTTGCTGCCTTTCCCGCTTGTCAGGTACTTTTTGCCTTCAAAGTCCATGCCCTCCTCATTCTCATTGTAATCCTCGTCGGATGATATAGCAATGGTGCTCTATTTTTGGGGGGTTGCCAATTCTTTTTTGACTCTAACTAGACTGCCTCTTTTCTTCTTAGACGTTGACCCCTGGTTAATCTTCTTTGTATCATGTTCCTCAATCTCTTTAGAATGCATACCTTCACTGTATTTTGTGTCTGAAGGGACATAGTCTAAGCCTGAGGCCTCTATCTCCTCTTTCTGGCTCATCTCCTTGCTTAGGATTTGGGCTTTAAAGTACTCATAGATTAACAACAAAATCTCTTCATGCAGGGCAGAATTAGCAATTGTTTTCTCTCTATACCCATTGATTTTATCATTTATGGAAGAATATAAGTGAAAGGGGATAGAGACCAACATGCCATGGAAAAAGTGATTCCATAGAACAAACTGATGGGTCCAAATTCTGTCAAACCTGGAGTCCAGAGTAATGTAGTAGATGACAGCATGGAGAACAAACCACCACAACATTTTCAAACCTTCAGGTAGGTAATAGGTGCCAAATTTGATGAGCTTATTCTTCTCCTCATTGTCTCTCACAAAATCACTGATAGCAGTGTCCAAAATCTTTTGGTCTGTGTAGAATTTTTTCCCAACTATGGGTATCCCAGTCATAGTAGAGATGAAATATTTGGTAACCATGAATTTTTTGCCCTCAATCCCTATGCTACCTTCGTTCTAGTTTTTGACGAATAGTTTAGTAACACCCGACTTTTCACCATGGATTCTTTCTATAAAGGTTGAAATCCCTCTATTATAAAGGTAATTCCAGACCTTTGTTCACCTCTTCCATTTGTTTTCTATCCTTTGCAGCCTCCCTCCTATGTCTTTCCCCTCCCATCGCTAAATGATTTAGGGTAGCTAACAAACTCAAATATCTGTGATAACCAAGGCCCTTCAAGAATTTCCAGAAAGCTTTACTGTGATGCCTTAAGCCGTAAGTTATTTCTTTACTTTTGGGTGCTCAGTAAGTGTGTGAGTTTTTATTTTTATTATTGCCCTTATATCATGTCTCATACTTACAATTTATGGCGATTGCATTACCCATCCGAGCTATCACAATCATGATTTATTTTTATATATCCTTCCTTGCCATGGATTCAGTCAAGATCGACTAAATCCAAAGTATCACATGGTAATCTCCACAGCTAGGCCAACGCATATGCTTTTCAATTTGCACCGCCCATTTGGCGAACCAGTCAGTGACTTGACTACCTTCCCTGAAAACATGGGTAATGTGCACCTTTTCAAAAGAAGTGAAGAGGACACATGTCTCCTCTATCATATTAGTGATAATCCACGAAGGTGGGTGGAGGTTTTTAAGGCAATTGATAATGTTAAGTGAGTTGCCTTCTAACTAGAGATGTTTTATCCCCATTTCATGAGCTAACTTGGTCATGTAGAGGGCAGCATTTGATTCTACATAGTGATTGGTTTGTGTTCCCAATGGGAGACTGATAGTTGCAATGCCTTGACCAAAATAATTTTGAATAATTCTGCAACTTCCTGCCTTGCCCGAGTTTCCCTTGGAAGCTCCGTCGAAGTTGGCTTTTGACTAGCCTTCCGGAGGACACAACCAGAAGTAGCTCCGTCGATTAGCCTTTGTATGCTTGGGGTCAACATCTCTTTGTCCTGAAAAAGGGTTAGTATTCCCACACACAACAAATTTTTCCAACATTGCATGATGAATCTTTTCAAATATGACTTTTGGGCTGGCGTTATAATCCCTGAAGATGCGGTTATTTTGTTCTTTCCATATGCCCTAGCAAAGGTGAGGCAACACCCAAGACCAAATTTTTTGAAAGATAGTATTTTGGAAGGGGTGAGGTCCATTGGTAGAACAAATCTTTGACAGAGGAAGGGAAACACCAATGAAGGCCAAATAAAGCCAGAATATAGTGCTAGACAGAGCTAACAAAGGAACAGTGAATGAAAAGGTGATCAACTAATTCTGCTTGATAGAGACATAAAACACACCTATTGGGAATTGGGATGCTTTGCTTAATTAGTTTATCAATAGTCACGATGCGGTTCTGAAGAAAGAGCCAGAAAAAAATATTAATTTTCAGGATTAAACCAGGAAGCCAAGCCTTTTCCCAGAAAAGGTTGGGCTTCAGGATGAAATTGAGTAGCATAAGCAGAAGCCACAGGTATAAGAACCATTAGGGGAGCCTTCCCAGATCAAAACATCTTGGTTCTGGGAAAGTGAAGTGGCATTGAGAACCTTGAGCATGGAGGATAAGTCCAGGGAAATTGAAGAAGGTCCACCTAGGAATTACCAACGCTGTAGTCACTAACCCTATCCCCGAAGCTCAGGGTGTAGTCCTCCTAACATTGGTTGAAATCTTCAATATCTTTCAATGGTTTAGTCAAACCCAATTTTCATTCCAAAAGCTGATACTTTGACTATTACCAACTTTCCATTTCCTTTGGTCTTGGCCAAATCTTTAGCTTTAAGAAGGTCATTCCAAATAAAAGAACTTTGCGGGGTATCCTCATTCTCAAAGAAGAAACTTAGAGAGTTATTGGGCAGGTATTTCTCCTCAAAGAAGTACCGTCATTCCCCTTTGCCATGGAAGATTCTCCATATCTATTTATCTTGGAGCACCCTATTAAAAGGCTTGATCCTTTTGATACCCATTCCCCCTTCCCTTTTGGGAAGACAAACTTTGTCCCATGCAATCAAAGGAATGCTCTTGTGTTCTTCTGCCCCCGACTAGAGAAATCTTCTTTGAATTTTTTCCAAGGCTTCAGCCACCTTAGTCGGGATGAGGAAGAGGTTGAGGGAATAGGTAGGGAGGTTTTGGAGAGTAGATGTGACTAGCTAAATCTTTCCTTCTTGGCTGAGAATAATGCCCTTCCACCCTGCCAACTTTCTATTAAATCTGTCAATAAGTCTATTCAAAAATTCTTCCAGGGGTTTTGCTCCCAGTGGGAGGCCTAAGTAGTTTGAAGGAAAGGAACCAATGTCACACCCCATAATATTTTCCATTCTTTTTTGTCTGACCTCATGGGTTTTGATGAAGTATAAGGAACTCTTGTTCAAGTTGATATATTGGCCAGTGGCCCTAGTATAGGAGTCCAACAAGTTTCTGACAACTTTAGCCTCATTCATAGACACTTCCCCTCCTAATATGGTATCATTTATGAACTTTTGATGAGAGAAGATGGATATACCAGAAGACAACCTGATGCCTTTCATCTCCCAGCAGGCCTATGAGCAGATATTGATCTTCCCAAGCATTCTGCCAAGATAATGAAGAGATTATGGGACATCGGGTCCCCTTGTCTCAGACCATGAAAAAAACTAAATAAGGCCAAAGGAGATCCATTAACCATGACTGAGAAGGAAGGAAAAGAGATAAGTTGGTTAATGATGAGACAGACTTTCTCATTAAAGCCATAAGGTCGCATCACTTTCATGAGAAGGGACCAGTCCACTCTATCATAGGCTTTGGATAAATCAAGCTTAAGAAGGAAACCCTCCCGATTCTGAGCTTCTAAGGAATAAATCACTTCGCGCACCTCTGTAATAGAGTCCAGTATCTATCACACTTGGACAAAGCCAGACTGTTGTTGAGCAATAATGAGGGGGAGAAAATGAAGAATCTTGATAGTGATGACCTTAGAGATGATCTTGTAGAATGAATTACATAAGCTAATAGGTCTCAAAATATCCATGGAGACTGCCCCCAAGACTTTCGGGATAAGCACAAGGAAGGTGGCATTGAGTTCTTTAAGCAATAATTCCTGCACAGCTTTGATCAAATCATTTTTTACAGTATCCAAGAACCTGTGGAAGAAAAACATGGGAAAGCCGTCAAGGCCTAGGGCCTTGTCCCCTGGAAGAGAGTCTGGTGATTTTTCCACTTCCTCCATATTAGGAAGAGCACATAGGGATTTATTATGAAGATCATATATAATTGGAGGAATGTTGGTTAAGAGCTTCTCCTAGTCCTGATCTGACAGGTTAGAGTTTTTCGAGAGGAGGGTTTTGAAAAAATCCACTGCCACTATAGAGATACCTTTGTCTTCCCGCACAATCTGATTCCCACTTCTGATGCTACTGATTCTATTAGACGCCCTATGTTTCATGGTAGAAAGATGAAAGAAGTGAGTATTTTGATCCCCCTCCTTAAGCCATATGGATCTTGACCTTTGTTTCCAGTACATTTCCTCCTTGCCTATCACATTATGGTATTCTAAAAGCATTATTTTTTCTTGATTTAATTTATCCTCATCATACCCATCTCTCCGGATAACTTCTTGGATAGATTGAAGATCAGAGATGGCATTTTTTTTGGAGGCAAAGATGTCCCCAAAATCCTTTTTGTTCCAAAGCTTAATGTTGATTTTCACATTTCTAAGTTTTTTTGGCTATTTTGAACATTGTTGAACCTTTGATGTTGATATTTTTCCATTCCAGAAGGATATTCTTACCATTGTTTGTAATACATTTAGAAGGAATATAAGGTTCTAATAAAATTTATAAAGTTGAGTTTTATGTGCATAAATATTTAATTGATTGTTTCCATTATGTGGAATAATAGAATGGAATGCGGAGAGACAAGTGAAGAATATTAATAGTGACCATTGATCTTATCGAACCAAGCATTCAAAAAATAGCAGCAATTGTCTCTTCATATTCTTTCATTTGTGATATTTCATGTGTTGTTTCATTTTTAAGATTTGGGGCCTAATTTGGAGGAAACCTTTATGGAGCCAAAATATGTGACTCGACATGCATTCTAAGGAGGAAAATAAAAATAGAACATTTGAAAATAAGATTCACATTTGGTTGTCATTTCTTGTGGATTATACATCTTTAAAACTCTATAATTTATCTATTTTCAAAGTGTGAATAGTTGTGAGTTGAGTTATAATATAGCTACAAGAAGTTAAAAAGGGGCTAGGTTCAGTACCAATCTAGTTTTTTCTCATGTACACAAGTTATACCATACTGGAGGAAAATATCTAAGAGAGTAAATATGTGTCAATATATAAACTTATTTTAAAGATAAGGATGCTTGGTCTATTTTGGTGAGATTTTTCCTCATGTGGATTTCTCCATATAAATCCTATGTCTTGTGTTTCTTTTATGTAATTGATTGTTCCTCTTTGATATTCTCTCATGGTGATGTTATATTCTATTTATTGTTGTTATAATTTCTCATAGCATGGTGTTCTTAACCATCTTAAGTTGGTTAATTTTTGCATCATAAAGAAGATAGATCTAATCAAGGTTATCACACATTAAGGTTACCTAATAAAAAAAATGTATATAAATTTAAGATTTTAAAATTATAGTATTCCAATCCTAATATCTCACCAATCAATGTCATAACATGAAAACAAATCTTTGAAGTTAATTCACTAGATAGAGATTGATAATTTTCATAGCACACTTCACATGTCTGTGAAGAAGATCATAAGAAATATAGAGTAAGACAATTCACACTCATTTGTTCTTGGATTGGTCTTGTGTGCATAGAAGAATGATTTCTTACTTCTACAAAAAGACATAATAAATCACATCATATGATGCACAAGTGGAAGATAAAAATTTATTTAGAAAAAATCCCTCTATGTGTTCCCTACTATCACCACAATGAAATGCATCCTAATCCTAGGTTATTATACATAAATCATAAACATAACTATTTCATTAAATAGAATAACTAAGGGTAAGTGCAAGAAGTTGAGTGCCAATTCCGCGGAAGTCTTGTGGGCTTGCAAACTACCGCTAGAAACGGGCACCCGTTTTGAAAAAAATGGGCACCTGTCTTAGGCTCGGACACCCGATCGAAAATTCAAAAAATGGGTACCCATTTTTTTTCAAAACGGGTGCCCATTTTTAAAAACGGGTACCCATTTTTTTCAAAACGGGTGCCTGTTTTTTAAATTTTTTTTTTTTTAAATCATTTTTTTTGCTGATTTATTACATTTAAGAAACGGGTACACGTTTTTAAACGTGTGCCCGTTTTTTAAAATTTGAATTTACCAAACCACCATTTGCATTGGATTTCGGTTTGGGACAGGTTTGGTGGGACCAAGCCTATGCTTGGACCTCCAAAATAATGGCTAAGGCATTTGAACACCAGATTTCTGTCTTGCCGTAATTTTTTGAAGGTCTTCCTAATCGAATTTTTTGATGAAATTAAAACCCATTAGAGATCTTACTGTCTAGATTTCAAAAATATAAATTTTATAG
>MU224884.1:6908806-6933593 GCA_018584345.1 Thuja plicata
AAAAAATATTCAATTAAAAAATAAGAAAAAATATTCTGACCAATCTTTGATGTGTTAGGTACCTTCCCCCAAAAGGATTTAGAAAATTTCATTTATTTACTTCAAAAAAGGGTGGCCGTACACATGCAGGGTATGGTCCTGAAACAGACATTTTGAAAAAGAGGTTTTTAAACATGCCTACTAAATATATTTTCTACTATGTGGGTATTTGAATAAATTACATATTTGAAAAATAGACTCTGAGCACTACATTTTCTATTAGTGGATTTTTTTGATATTCAATCTCTAAGTGCCTCAAATTTTGACATCAATTGACAGACAACTTGAAAATCAGGGAAAACACTTCCACTTTTTGCCCAAAAAGTGGACCCAACTTCTTGCTGGCACCCCTAATATTTATTATTTGTGAATTTATCCATTTTAAATACCAAACCAAATGTTCTTATGATAACCTTGCAAAATTAAATAAGATAAAACATACAATCACATATCAAAATCAGTGTTTCTTATTTCTTCACCATGTCCAATTATCTATACTTGCACAATTATCTATATTTGTTGCTTCTTATCTCATTGTTTGCATCAACATTACTGATATTTAGATTTGATATAGGCTGATGCAACCTCCTGGTTAGCTTACTGACTGATAGACAAGAGTTGGACCCCTAGTCTCTGTCTCAGGTACTCAAATGTATCCTTCGGTAATGGCTTGGTGAATATGTCAACTAGTTGTTCCTTTTATTGAACATATTGTAGCATCACCTCCTTTTCTTGCACTTGTTCTCTCAAATAGTGATACTTTATAGAAATATACTTAGTCTTAGCATGCATGACTTGATTCTTAGAAATGTTTATTGCACATGTATTATCACAGTAGACAATTATTGGTTAAAGAATATTCATATTCATACCTTCTAGTAATTGTTTGATCCATGCAATATTGGAGCAATTTGTAGCATCAACTACATACACTGCTTCTACAGTAGACTAAGAGATGCATCCTTTCTTCTTGTTGATCCATGTGACAATTTTATCACCCATGAAGAATTCTCCTCTTGTTGTGCTCTTTTGATCATCAATGTTTCCAGCCCAATCAACATGTGTATAGACTTGTAGCTCAAATTTTCCTTCTCTTTTATACCATAAGCCATAGTCCTCAGTGTTCTTCAGATATCTTAGAATTGTTTTGACAGCAGTCATATGTGATTCTTTGGGATTAGCAGAGAATCTTGCAACTATTCCAACTACATTTTCTATATCTAGTATGGTGTGAACAACATACATCATTTTTCCAATCATTGATCTATATAAGGTCTGGTTTACCTCATTGGATTTTTCTTCTTTTGTCAGCTTACATGTGGTAGCCATAGGTGTTCCAACTAGTTTGGAATCTTCCATCTTGAATATCTTCAGCACTTTCTTGATGTATTTGGATAGAGTGATGTATATGCCTACATTTTGTTGAAGAATCTATAGACCAAGAAATAATTTGATCTCTCCAAACATTGACATTTCAAATTCCTTGCTCATTTCATAGCAAAGGATTTGCATAACAATTCATTTCCCCCAAAAATGATATCATCAACAAAAATTTTAGAAATAAGAATATTATGATTAGTATCTTCTTTTACGTAGAGATTACATTATTTTCACTTGTTCTAAGAAATTTTATGCTAATGAGATATGAGTGAAGTCTTTCATACTGGGCTCTAGATGCTAGTTTCAATCCATAAAAGGCTTTATGTAGTCTACATACCATATTTCTCTTGTCTAGATCAACAAACCCTTCTGCTTGTTCAATATATACCTCTTCTTCCAGTATTCCATTTAAGAATGTAGATTTGACATCCATCTTGTATACCTTGAATCCTTTAAATGCAACATAAGCAAGTAATATTCTAACTCCTTCTAGTCTAGCAACAGGTGCAAAGGTTTCTCCATAGTCAATACCTTCTTCTTGTGCATATCCCTTGCATACTAACCTTGCTTTGTTTCTTGTGACTTCTCCATTCTCATTCAGCTTGTTTCTGAATATCTATTTGGTACCGATGACATTCTTGTCATCTGGGCTTGGTACTAGTGTCCATGTACTGTTCTTCTCAATCTGTTCTATTTCTTCATTTATAGCACTGACCCATTCTTCACTCTCAAGTGCACTGTTAATAAATTTAGGCTCAAAATCACAAAGTAAACATTTGGTGTTTAGTGACTTACTTCTTGTTCCATCCTTCTTGTCTCCTAGGATTTGATTCTATGGATGATGTCTTCTGACATACTTGGCAAGTTTCAGTTTAGCTCTATTTTCATCATTTTGTTCATCTTCTTAAGCTTCGATCTCATGTCCATTGTTCAAAACATCATCTTGAGGATTTTCCTAATTTTTGGTAATTGCAGCCTGATGCTTGGGTGCAATATTCTATTGCTCGGGAGCGAGACACTGTTGCTCAAGTAGAGTGTCAAGTTCTATATAAAAAATCTTGTTGTATTCCTCTGGTTCCTTTTTCTTTCTCTATCATTCTTTTCTGCAAATTCATCTATTTTCACATTTGCACTTTCAATGATTTTTTTAGATGACTTGTTAAGACATTTATAAGCCTTGCTTTTGGTTGAGTACACTAGAAAGATACCTTCATCACTTTTGGAGTCAATGTTTCTATTTCTATCATCCTTGAATATATAACATTGACTACCAAAGATTCTGAAGTAACTTACATTGGGTGTATGACCATACCAAATCTCATAGGGTGTCTTCTTTGTGTCATTTTTCAATTGTACTCTATTTAATGTGTAGACAACAGTACTGACAGCTTCCCTCAATAAATTTTGAGTGATGCTCTTATCAATCATCAATGTTCTTGCATAGTCAACAATTGATCTATTTCTCCTTTCAACAATTTGATTTTGATGTTGTGTTCTCAGTGCTGAAACCTATCTTTTAATTCCATGCTCATTGCAATAGTTAGTGAATTCTTCTGAAGTAAATTCCCCTCTTCTATCTGACCTTAAGCATTTCAATTTCTTTTCACTTTGTTGTTCTACTATTGGTTTATACCATTTAAACATCTTAAATACTTTAGATTTATCTTTTAAGAATATGATTGTCATCATTCTAGAATAATCATCAAAAAAGAGAATAAAATACCTATCTCCATAGTAGCTCTTTGTCCTCATGGGTCCACATAGATATGTATGGACTAATTCTAGAATTTCATTAGATGTATGGGTTTTACTCTTTAAACTAGACTTTGTCATCTTACCTTTAAGACAATTCTTGCACATTATATGCTGGGGCTTAGTCATGATCTGTAAGCCTCTCATGTTCCTCTTATTTCTTATCTTTATCATGTTGTCAAAGTTCACATGACACAATCTTTTGTGCCACAACCATATGCCTTCGTTTCTAGCCATTAAACAAGTGGTGTTAATGTCATCAAGATAGAAAAGGTTACCTTTTGTCTACTCGCCAGTACCAATAAATCTTCCTAATTCATTGAATATCTTTGCCTTCTTATTTTCAAATACTACTCCGTGACCTAAATTATTCAGCTATGAGACACTTAAAAAATTATAATTCATTCCTTTTACCCAGTAGGCATTTTCACATATTATCAGGTTATTCAACATTATAGTTCCTTTACCTTCAACTTGACAAGGTGTATCATTTCCCATTCTCACTGAACCAACATTATAGTACTCAAAAGTCTCAAACTTTTGTTTATCAATAGTCATATGGTGAGTGCAGCCACTATCTATGATCCAAACATCATTTTTACTAACTTTAGATATGAGTGCAGTTTCTACATACCTTTCTTCATCTTCATCTGAATCATCCTTCATGGCTACAAATACCATCTCAATGTCTTCTTTTGATTTTGTATCAGTGTCATGAGCTCTGTTCTCAGCTAGGTAACAAGCTTTCTTCCCTTTGTCCTTGTAGTCTCGGGTATCTCTCTTTTCATATTTTTGGCTGCTCTGGTAATCTGTATTATCACCTCTATCAAACTTCTTCTCATATGATCTGTCATTTCCTCTGTCATCTTTTCTTCCGTTTGGACATCTTGCAACAAAGTGTCCAACCTCTTTATAACTGAAACATACAAGTGGTAATTTACCTTCATATCTACCTTCACCTCGTTGCAATCTTCTAGCCATAAGTGCTTCAATTTCATCAAGTCCTTGATCCTCATTATTATTGTCACCATCATTTCTAATAACATGTCTACGACTTGAGTTACTTATCTTTAAAGAATATTTGAATGCAGATTCTATGGATGGTAAGACACTATTATCAAAGTTATTAATCTCGAATGAAATTAGTCTACCAATCAGACTATCTAGAGTAACTGCATTGTTTGCAACTGCTCTCATTTCTTGAATAGAAGAAACTCTAATAGCATATATAGGCAGAAAGGTTCTTAATATTTTACTTACGACTATCTCCTCTTTAAGTACACTTCCAACACCTTGGATAGCATTTACTACCTCTTTGATTCTGCAGCTATACTGAGTAATTTTTTTTCCTTCTTTCATCCTTAGGTCATCAAACCTCCCTCTTAGGATTTCTTCCTTTTCTCTTAGTACATTGGCATCTCCTCCATGTACCAGCTTCAACTTATCCCACATTTTCTTTGCAGAGGTGCAATTTTTGACATCTTCAAAATCAAGATCAGAGAGTGATGATGCAAGTTCTATCATCATGCAGTTATGCTCATGCTTTACTCTTAATTGCTCAAGAGTGTGAGGTCCTGTAGGCAACACATATTTAGTATCTAAGTATTGAAAAATATCATTTCCAATACCTGATAGGTGGAGTCTTATTTTTCTTTGCCATGATGCAAATTTGTTTTTATTCAACTTGGGCACATCTCGTCTGTTCATCTTCTGATCTTTTGCTTGATCTGTTAAACTCCCTTTCTAAGAACACAAGCTCTGATACCAATTGTTAGTCATAACTGAGAGGGGGGGTGAATCAATGGCCTCAAAAATATTCCAATAATCAACCCAAAAACTTAGTACCAAAATATTAAGCCTCTAGTTATCTTCAGTCCTATAAGATGAATGCCTCCAAATACTTTTATCAAATATCTACTGCTCGGAACACTTTGTTAAACCTTCTACTGTATGTTTACCGAATAGCAGTCTATTTATTTACCAAAAGACAATATATTATTTAGAGTATACTGATCAATCTAGTTAAGCTATGTGTGATGCAAAATACTAAAGTAATGACTCATAAACACATTGACACATGGATTTTTAACTTGGAAACCTTGTTAGGGGAAAAACTAATTGGACCGCTAACCCAAATTTTTTGCTCTTTTGAAGTGAGCTTGGTGAAGAGCCAACCCTATTAAAGGTTACAAACACACTGTTAGGTGTGACCTTGTTAGAGGATTTAAAAGTTTAGTATGTCACTTGATATCGGGCATCTTTATGCTAGCATCCCTGATCAAACACTCACTTGGCCTGTCAATAGGTATTTGGCATCTCACGCTATCTTCATGATATAAATTTTTGATACTCCTGTGGATGTATCTCAATATAGAAAGGATCTTTAAATGCCGCTCGGTTAAGAGATTTTCTGAATCAATGGTTAAACTAAAACATTATGATCTGTTCATAGATACAACCTATACTTGCTAATTTTCAGATCTAAAGTAATCTCATTAACTAATCTTATCAATATATCTCTTTTTATACATGTACTCCACTTTGATTCTACTCGGTGATGTTGTGCTCTATTTCTCGGTGTTCGCAGAAGACTTTAGCTCTTTCCTCAGCCTGATTGATCAAGACTTTATGAAGTTCCTCTTCATCAGTTTCTCCTTAGCATCCTCTTTTCATTCATTCACCCACCACAATTCGTAATGAATTAAGTTGTCTCTTTATAGACATTATATCACCGTTGTTAGGTTATTGATTTTCTTGATCTTGGTGTGATCCAAAATTATTGCCAATTAGATTTAAAGGAAAACTCATATTTTATCTCGCAGAGATCTTCTTGCAAACTGGACAAAACAACTTTAAATCCTTTACTTATGTCCGACATTATCTTTTCGATGAAAACAAAGATAACTACCAGTTAAGTCTATATTTAGCTCTGCCAGCTAGATATTTTGTCATTTATAAACTTTAGTTAATTTCGGTATTTAACTCTTTGATAGCTTTGGTCAACACTCTAGTTCTCCTTGGGCTTCTCTGTCAGTTTACACTATGTTTCTGGCCGTCGGTTATGCTTGTGATTCTGCTCGTCAGTGTTCTTGTTGGGCATCACTCTGACTTGACTTTTTGTTATCTCTGTCCGTCGGTTTCCACTGAGTGTCCGTGTTTGAAGTCACATTGTGAATGCTTGTCTTTTATGCATTATTGAAAGCATAATATTTTTCTCTCTGATTCTCTGAAGTCGTTGACACTTTGATTATAACATATTAGGTTATATCAAGTTGACATCAATGACAATAAAATTTATTAGTTGTTTTAATGTCTTGCATTATCCTTCTGCATTTTAGTGATCAACTTAACATCTTCAAACATTCAATCAGTTACATGTCATCATAAACATCTATAAGAAAACAAAATATGTATATAATTGTCAAATCCATCTCATAACAAACTAAATGTTAAAGATATAAATATACAAAATCTCATAAAAGCATTAAATGAAAATAAATTATAACAATTATCGATGGAATAGTCTCATCTAAACTATACACAATGCCAACATGCAAGCCACATAAATGGTTGAGAATGAAACATGATGTTAATTTTCCATTAGATCAATCAAATAGTAACCGTACCTTTCTATCCTAACATTAGCCATCCAATAGATCCATTGGTATACAACTTGGTCTCAAGAATCGATGAGAACCAATATTAATATTATGATATACAATGTACTTGGTTTAGTATTAAAACAGATAAAAGATATTGATAGATCTTAAAACTACAATAATTAAAACATGAAATGAAGCGGTTTGAACTTAGATTCAAATAACAACCTCCTACGAAAACATTTCTAATTTTATAGTTTCTACTATCCTTAAGAATAAGCGCTTTTATAACTGAACCCAAATGCAAAGTTCCACAAAATAAATTAACAACGATATCGTTAAAATATCACTATAATACATCTAGAAAATGAAGCTATCTTGAGAAGAAAATTCTAATAATCGACTTTACAAAATTGTCTTACTTAACTCCAAATTCAAGAATTACAAATTAGATTTCAAAAGCGATTCAAATCATGCTTTAAGCTCCTTGTTTTGACATTGAAATTCTAATATTCCATTTACAACAAAGTTTCACTTATAAATTACAAAACTAAAGTATAAATACTAATTTACAGAAAGTACAACTTATGTTGCTTATTTATAAATTGAATTACTAATGTCGAATCAAACCATACTTGCCATATCTAATAGAGGTAACTTCTAGTTTCAAAAGAAATAAACTGTTTGTTTATGGATACACACATAGAGATTATAGTTATTTGAAAGAAGGATAATATGTATTGGAAATTGATCGTAACGAACACCATTTCATAGAAGAATAAGTAATGTTCCTTTGATTTAGAAAAGTCATCTTACCAATCTACATGATAGCATACCAATCTCCAAACAACCAACACCATTCTTTATTATAGGCCTAGTCATCATCATAAACTAAGAGTAATATGGTAACAGATCGTACCTTATCTCTAGTGCACAAAGAGTATGAACAAACACAATGAACATTCGAACAAGTTCTGAACCTTCTCATACATCAGATAAAGGATAGGCGCCAGATATCAACCATTGCCTTAGTAAAACTGATGTTTATTAGTTTATAATTAATCAGCTGGTAATCTGGCTTAATGACTAAGATTGGTACTTGATGATAATATTTATCATTCACAAACGTCATACTTCACCTATCGGTCCGGAATGAGATGATTGATGCTCTCCACATTTAGATAATTAGCTTTTGTTTGTCTTGAAAAGTTTTATCGCTTATTATCAATATGTGATTGGTGACAATCACTTACCATTAACCTTCTTATTACAAAAGTTGACTCACTATTGATTTTTAAATATACAAATCATTGTTGAATGACTTCATGTTTAATTACTTCCCATAAATATTATGGATGTATAACTGATTGGACTTGGGTAGCATTGTAACAACCCTAAATATGTAATAGATCTTGTCTTAATGACCAGTCCCTCTTCATAGAATGTGGATTAGTTGATCAATAGCATACTTATTGATCTTGAATGTATAGCATTTCCTTAGTTGTCAACGTTTGCATTCACTAGGTTGATTTGTTTAGTCGCAAACATCCTTTACCTTATCTTTCGACTCTTTTGTCGATAATGATATTCGATTATAATACTGTTCGATGGGGTTGGAGTGGTACAAGATAATCTTCATGTTAAAGCTTGAAGTTTAATATTATATTCATACTACTTTTTCCTAAAATAAACTAATCTCTATGTATTTTGAAGCCTAGTCTTTGTTAAAGAGGAATTTCCACTGCTATACAATCGTCACTCTCTTTTTTATGTGTGTTTTTTTCACACTTTTTTGTTTTATGTAGTCTATATCAGAATGCTCATAAAATAGTTATAAACTTATGATAAAATTATATCATTTTTTCTTATAAAATTAATGTAACTTATTCTTATTATATAATTAATATAAGTGATTAATTATCTTTTAATTCATTTCATATCAATCTAGTTCAAGAATACACTTATAGTTCTATGATTTAGATACCATTGCAGACATTACCAATTCTAATAAAGTCTCCTTAACAGTTAAGGTGTGCCACCATTGTACCCTCTTTCAAAATGCGAGGAACTCAGTCTCATCAACATCATCGCCCTTCCCTTCATATTCTCAAATATGTCATAACTTTCAAACATTGACCCAAGTAACAAGGTTGTAAATGATTTTATATTTCTCAATCCTATTTTCTCTTCTTAGGTCATAATCCTTATAAGGTTTTTGCAATGCTTCGTAAACATAAAATATTCTCTTACTATGGTTTACTTACCTATGTTAAGCTTTTGGATTAAACTGTGTCTAATATTTTTTATCATCAACATTCTAGATCATACTTCGTGATCCATCAACACAATGAGATCTCTAGAGGGTAGGAATCTCATACTTCATGATTTATCATAAGGATGAGATCTCTATAGAGTAGGAATGCCACACTTCCTGATCTATTATTAGGATGAGATCTCGAGAGATTAGGAACGTCATACGTCATTATCCATCATTAGGGTGAGATGTCTAGAGAGTAGGAATGTCATTCCTACTCTTTAGAGATCTTAATCTGATGATGAATCATAAAGCATGATCTGAAACAGTGATCCATACTTCACGATCCATCATCATGATGAGATCTCTAAAGGGTAGAAATCTCATACTTCATGATCTATCACCAGGATGAGATCTCTAGAGAGTAGGAATTTCATGCTTCATAATCCATCATTGGGATGAGATCTCTAGAGATTAGGAACATTATATTCCATTATCCATCATTAGGACGAGATGTCCATAGAGTAGGAATGTCATTCCTACTCTTTAGAGATCTCAATCTGATGATGAATCATAAAGTATGATCTGAATCATTGATCCACACTTCATGCATCATACTTCATGATCCATCATCACGATGAGATCTCTAAAGAGTAGGAATCTCGTACTTCCCGATCTATGATCAGAAAGAGATCTCGAGAGAGTAGGAATGCCGTACTTCATGATCCATCATCAGGATGAGATCTCTAGAGATTGGGAACATTATACTCCATTATCCATCATTATGATGATATGTCTAAAGAGTAGGAATATCATACCTACTCTTCAGAAATATAATTATGTTGATGAATCATAAAGCATGATCTGAAACATTGATAATAGTAAAGATTACACACAGTATAATCCAAAAACTTAACACCAGATATACTATAAAAACTATTTGTCAATGAGTTAAACTAATCTCTATGCAGAGGCCAATCGATTCGTCTCGCTATGATTAAGTTGCCATATCATTTCCGAATGTGGTTCTAGTAACAGGACGCCAAAAAGCTGGGTGCAATGATTTTAAGTGTGATACCGATTGATATAATGGGATTCATAGTTTTCATGAAGAAGCGAAGGATAGCTTATAAAAATCTCCCACCTGGAGCAACATATCGCATCTGCCCTTGTAAAATTGGAAGTACTGATAATTATGTTCTAAAAAGGTGCAGGTGCTCTTCTAACACATTCTAGATAAGCATCACGTTCTAAATCTTTTGTCTTTGTGCCATTGGCTTTCCTTAGCCAATGCGTTTTAAGACAAATGATTTTGTAGTTTTATCTGGCATAAACAGGACCTTAAAATGTGATTTGATGAAAGGCGTATTTGATACGACGCTGTCACTTCCTTTAGTATAGCTGGCAGCCATGGATATTCACCCTTTACTGACCCAGCTACATATTTTGTTTGTTGTGAATTCATATCGAATGATGTTTGTGATTGACATGTGGTCTCCAAAGCATGAAAAGAAACCATTTTACGTGTGCTTAGAACCAATCTCAAAGAGTCCAAAACTTCTCTCGTAATTCATTCTAATTTTTCTAGTTCTTTCCACACTGGGTGCTTTCTATCTATAAGTCTATTAACTTTTAGATCCAATAATGGTACTCGAATAGTGCATTGGGAGCACGTAGATTAAAGACAATGTATCTATCATGAGGAGGTGGGTTGTTTCAATATTTTTGGAAACTATGGGAGTTAATCTGTCGTCATGTTTGAAAGTGAAGAAAATGGAATCAGTTGTGGATAGATTATCTTTAGTTTCCTGAATATTAATTTTTTTTAATATTCTAATAAAAAGATTATTGAATAGTTTTGTTTAGTTTTTTTATTTATTAGAAGATATTTTATTAATATTAGATTGTAATTTCTTATTTCTTATGTGGGTCATATAAAATTTAAAATTTTAAAAATTTTGTGAAACATTACTCATAAAATATGAATTGAGAGTTTGACTTAAAATATATAATAAATATTAATTAAACTATTATAATCTTATAAGACATGTATAGACCTAAAATTGGTCAAGGAAAGGCAAACAAAGTCTAAACAAGCAATTGAGGATCAAAGCATTAAATAATTGAAAATCAAAGCCAAGAGGATTAATTAAATCAAAAGGATCAAATGAATATGCAATTGATTTTAATCAATTAATTGTATAGTTGAATTAAACTTAAGCCAACCCATTTAAATGGGAGACATGGCAAAATCAATTAATAAATCTAATAATTCTCACTCGCCACATATGGACAAACTCAATCAATCACAACCAGTGAGGTAAGAGTATTTTGATCACATGGATCAAGGAAGCCTTTGTTATCTCAATCATTCAAATTGGCTTTGCAATCTTGGCCACTCATTTTGTCTCTTTGTCCCAACATTTGAATCCACTAACTCAACTCACGTATAACCATGAGTGACTCTAACTCATGTCTAACTCACCTTCCTAATTTAACGAATCCTTTAAATATAGTGCAACCATAGAGAAAATCATCCATTAGCTTAAGTGCATCGTCACTCTAGTGAGTTCAATCTAGGTTTTCATAAGAAATTTGAATCATTTGAGTAATTTGATCATAGTAGAGCATGTAGGATTGATTTCTTGCATAATTGAGCTAGATGAGAGATAATTGCATCATCGATCATCACCCTCATTCTAGAATTGTCACTAATTAATGCTTAAATCTGAGATCATTTCTTTAGCTTTCTAGTTAGAGATCCATAGGATGCTTATTGTCTTAATTTCAATTCAATTTGGTTAAAAAGTTATATTTCCTGTAATTGAGTTGATCTCATTTATCAACTAATCCTATGCATGTATTTATTATACACAAAATAGCGCCCATCCTCGGGCTAAAGGCCTCTACAAACTAAAAGTGGCCATTATTTTCTAAAGTTGAGGTGTTTTGTGTTACATATTTCAAAATCTGAATAAGAGAAATAACACATATATGATAATATTTGACACATTTGAAGCTTCAAATATCGCTTACACGACAAATATCGATGCATTTGCACCTAGTTTCGACCTATGTTAAATTTCTTTTGTCTTCTGTCTCTCATTCTTTTAGCGCATTCTAGATATCTTTATGCAAAATTTACTACTTCTTTTAGCTCTTGTAAAAGATTGATGAATTAAATAGCGTGTAATAGTAGATAAATACAGCTTATAAAGATTTTTGTGATGCTTAGTAGGTAAAATAGTATCGCATATGCAGTTTTCTGTAGCGCATAATGTGCTGTAAGTTTTCAAAATTGAAATTCTCCAAATCTAATGTTAATGTCTCATTTTTTACTGATGACAGATAATAGGAAACTTCAAAATCTGGAGTATTACAAGAAGAAAGAAGAGAAGAAGGCAAACAAGAGGTGGAACAAGGTGAAAGCTTCTGTAAAATCTAAAACTGAGCTTTAAGAAAGAATAAGTATGCATCTTTATTTGAGAATAGTAGATCTTTATCATGATTTCTATAATGTGACTTATTCTCCTTTGGATGATACTCCCTTTGATGTTCCTTTTTGATGCTGATTAATATCTTTTGAAAATGCACAAGGTTTCTTTATCTTGGATTGTCTTTATGTTGGATTAATGTACGTGGAACAAAATTCGAAGGAGCTGGAGCAATAGCTTTTGGCAAGTAAAAATTGCAAATGAAGAATCAAAATTACGCCTAGCTTTTTGCTAGCTACGAATGAGGCAATCCTCAAACCTTATGCAATTTTCTTAAATCGTGGCATTCAATTTGAAATCTAGCTTAATAAGAAGAAACAAAATAGAAATTTTAATTAAGGAATTAGGGATATGCTCTTCACCATTTGGTGAATTAAAGTCCTAGATGTGCCAAATTTGAGAGGAAGATAAGCTAAGGAATTTACCAAACTCTAAGCAAGGCCTTCTTGTTTCTGGAGAAAATTTCTAAGTATCTGCTCTTCACCTTTTTGGTGAATCAAAAATCCAAATATACTCTAGTCCCCCTAGATTAAAATTGCATGGGAAAGAACAATGTTGAACGTGTTTATGAAGTGAAATAATAGGGATATGCTCTGCACCTTTTGGTGAATCAAACTCCTAGACTTATTTTTATTTCAATTTATTTCTTTCATATGCACATGCTAGAACTTTAGTGGGCCTGCCTCCCGAGAATATGCCTTAAAAAGGTTGGCGAGAGGGATGACACAAAAGTGGGAACAAGGTAAAGCCAACCTATTCCACCCATTATAAATAAAGATCTCGGTTAAGTTGAAAAATTTGGAGGGAAAAAATATCAAATGTCTGGACTTGTACGACTATCGGCCTCAAACACACATGCGCGAATCCATGTTACTTGTATGATTCACTTGATATTTTTATGTGGAACCCTAACTAAACACCTAGTTAATCTAGCAATATATACCTTTCTAGAGCCATGAATAAATGCCAAAATGCTTACTTGGAATAGTTTTAGTGTGAAAAGACCTGTAAAAATGATCTTGAATATACACTTTGTGTTTGAGAATTGAGGATAAAGAAAAGTATTTTTAGGTTGTGGTTGAAGATTCACAATTACAAATACAAATCATTCATTCAAATCTAACAATCAACTTAAAATTTTAAAAAATTAATCAAGTTGTGAGCAAAATAGTAAAATATCAAATTCTTGTTAATGTCGGTTTTCACCAGATCTTTTTATATCAAAATATCCATATAAGAAGATGTGAAATACCTTAGACAAGAGATACCTTATTCAAATGAAGCACCTCTATCATTGTATCAATCTTTCCAAGAAAAAGAGGAAGAAGAAAAATAAATGATGGTGCACCAATTTTTGTATGATGATCCCAATATTATTATAATATCAATGAAGCCAATGACTCCAACAACAACAATGACATTAACACTAATGGAAAAAACAACACTATAAACAACAATGGAAGCAATAGGGGAAACAATGGGAATAATGGAGTAAATTGAAATCATCAAAATCAAGACAAAGAGGCAATGAAAGAAAGAGTGAATGAAGTGGCCCAAACTCACTTATTCATTAATGTCATGGAAAAACTCTTAGAAAGGGATAAAGGGAGACACTTCCTAAACGTAGCTCAAATAGGAGTTAAGATTCCTCATGATTATGACATGTCAACTCTAAAATGTAGAGGAGGAACATCTAATAGGGGTAATAAATAAACAATTCAAAATTTTCCAAATGCAATTAGACAACATGAAGACGGAAGTGGCTCCAAAAAAAATTTCAATCGAAGTCATATGCCCATTTCCATTTGATAAGAGTATAATTATGGTAACCTTCCCTCTAAATGTGGTCTTTCCAAAATATAATTAATATATGGGTAAATCTTACCCACAGTGACATTTCAAGGTGTTTTGTGCACTAAGCCCAAAATTTATGCATGAAACCACTTATCTAATGAGGTTATATCCTTGAAGCATCGAAGGGTAGGAAATGGAGTGGTTTTCAAAACTATCCTAGAATATCAAAATGTTTGAAGAATTAGCCTCGAAGTTCATTAATCATTACTTTTACAAGATTGAATACGAGGTCACCATTCTAAACTTATGCAATACTAAATAAAGACATGGTGATTCCTTTTTTATATTTCTCCAAAGATTGAGTGTGTGCTTTTTGCTTGTTATCCTAAAAGTATACCCAAGAAAGAGAAAATGGACATTTTTATGAAAAAATTGAATACAGAGATGAAGTATCGATTAAAAATTCAATGTCAACACACTTTCGAGAAGGTCATTAAAAATGGGAATAAAATAGAAGAGGTTTTAGTACGAAAAAGATAACTAAAAGTTTACAAAGAAATCAAGGGTTTTTCTAATAACAATAACAAGGCTTCTAATAGAAACAATGGGAATTTGATATTTTGGTTTAAAACCACCAATAAAAACCTAGTTAATGATGGATTTGTAGAGGTAAACAACCTTAAAGCTACTCCCTATAATCAAGCTAACGATGTTAATCAAACATTAAATACCCCTTATAACAACAATTTTTTAAAACAATCAAGGAGTCAACAAACAAAGACCTTTATTCAATTCAAAACCAAAGAGGAAGTTCACACCCTTGGGTGAACCTCTCAAAATGGCATTATAGATTCTAATTTCCAACAAAATCATTACATTACCAAAGGTGAAACCATATGAACCACAAGTTGAGCCCTCATGGTGGAATGATGTCCATCGTTGTGAATATCATAGAAACAAAGGGCACAAAACAAATGAATGCATGCGATTTAAACATGTGTTCCAAGACTTAATAGATAATGGTATGATTAAATAGATGATCCTCAAAACAATGAAGATCATGTAGCATTCAAAACCCCTTTCTTAAATCACGAAAAAGGTGAATCTTTAAATTCTAAGGAAAAATAACAAAAGAAGTAATGCCAAGGTTGATTTTTCCCATACTTATGATAATGTCATCAATTCCCTATTAGGATATGAGAATACAATCAATGCCATTGTGGTTAATGATAAATCATAAAAAGAGACTTCTAATGTTGTGACTAGGGGGCAAGCTTCAAAGATAGCATTGCAAGGGACCACCCATAAAACCACTTGGCTTAATCAATCATACTATTCTTTAATACATTATAACCTTGTGGACCAGCTATCAAAGATACCAGCACAAATATCCATCTTAGAATTGTTAAAACTTTCACCAACCCACAAAAAAATATTGGAAAAAGATCTTATTGAGACAATTGTTCCTAATGACTTGGATGTTCATATATTTCAAAACGGGGTTGGATACCTCATTGCACCTCATTTCCTATATTTTTTCGAGAAATATGATATGTCCCTAAATCATCCCCAAAATATTTCATTTCATATATAAGTCTTGATACATAAACACCTTGTCAAAAGAGTCTTAATTGATGGTGGTGCTATCCTAAATATTTGCACCTTGAACCTTGTAAAATCTCTAGGATGTTTTGAAGATGTTGTTTATCCAAATAGAAAAATTACCATCAAAGATATGATGAGGAAAGATCTTCCAAAGGAATGGTTGTTCTACCCATTAGAGTTGATTGAATTCAAAAGGAAATAGTTTGTCAAGTCCTTGACCTAGAGTCTACATATAACATCTTGTTAAGAAGGCCATGGATCCATGAAATGCAACTGGTACCTTTGACCTATCATTAATGTATTAAATTCATGTCATGGGTCAAGATATAACTATAAGTGGAGAATTAAATCCCTTTCAACATTTCAATAATGTTAAACCCTTGGATGATTCATTGGTCCCGCACAAGAGTGAAGGTTCTACATCAAGTATTCTCAAATAAACAACTCAAGAAAAGGTCCCTAGTTCAAGTACCATGTGAAAGGGGAAGGAAGATTTTGAAAAAGAAAATGTTATTATTGACTCAAACCAAGAAAAAATTAACTTACCTACTTATACAAATGGAAAAGAGAAAGTTAGTTTTTTAGATTTAAAAGGTGAATACAAAAAGAATACTAGCTCAAGTGTTTCACATCAAGATGAGGAAAATTCAAAATATTCTAAGTTTAAAAATGAAATAGCTAGAGAAACACATTACCAAATGATCAAAAAATTAATGAATAACTTTGAAAAGAAATGTAAAATCAAACAAAAGGGGGTAGGATAATATTTTGTCACTATTTGACTTAAATATTTCCCGAAGATCATATGGCAAAACATCTAGTTCTCATACGCCTGAAAATTTTAATGAACACTTTGTAAGAGTTAGTAACTCCCCATCCATGGATGAAGATGATGATGAGGTTTTTAAATGACTTTCTAAGGATGAGGAAGCCTCAAGGCCAAATCAAGCATCAAGTTCAAATGAAGAAAGGGTTCAAAATTACAAACTTCCTACACACCAATATGGTAAAGGATAGATCAATTCATGCAACAAATGGGTTACAAAGGAAGATGACCTTTAGAAAAAAGAAATAAAGGGTTGTTAAAACCTATACAACCCAACTAGAAGTCTAGTGATGAAAAATCAAGATTAAGATATTATGAGAAAAGTAATGGTCAAAAGAATTTCAGTGATCCTTATGAACACATTAACATGTTAGATTCTGAAAGTGGGGATGATTTAAATAAATATAAATGTGATTCATTATCCAAAGAATCTTGTCTTGAAAAATAGGTGGATTTGACTGATACCTATACTCCTATATCTAATTCAAGTGAAGAATCAAGTTCAAATCAAGGATCGAGTTCCAACCAAGGACCTAGTACTAATATAATATACAATCAAATTCAAGGCAAGAGTAAAAAAGAGCTCATTGGGAAGGTGAACCATGGATACATTCATGGATAGGATAATCTAATGTTAGGTTTAACTCACAATATTTTATCCTGAAGAAACCCGAGAGGACTCGATTGAGGAGAATTATGATCCAAGTTCTATGGAGCACCTGGAACAAACACATGTGATTGATTTGAACGATATAATGTATGAATCTTCTAATATAGTCATGTCCTTAAACCCTATGGATTTGAACCTACATAATGATCCTCTACCCCTAAAGCATCTTGAAATAATTTATTGGGATTTATTTGAGCCAAGGGACATACCCTTATTTCCAAATAACAATTTGTTGGCCTTGTATATAAATAGAGTTGAACCCTCTTCCATAAATGAGTTATATATAAAAGGAAAAAATGGGAAAAGTTTCCAATATATTAGTCTCAAAAGAAAAGAAAAGAATAAAGAAAAAATCAAAGGGTCTAGAGGTGAAAACTGTAGTGTGGCAGTACTAGACCTGGAAAAAGTAAAATAAAAGACATTTCCGAAGGTGAAAACCCAATTGTGGCACCTAAGGAAGAGAGATTGGACACTTTACCATAGAACTATGATGAAAGATCTCCTATATTAATTAAAACCACAAAAAAGGTTAATATTGGCACTGAATCAGAGCCCAAGATCATAAACCTGATAACATCATTGGTTCTCAAAGAAAGACAAGAATTTATTGAATTATTTAAAGAAAAACAAGTGAATTTTGCATGGTGCCATGCACATATGTTGGGACTAGATCCAAATATTATCATGCATCACTTAAATATAAAACCAAGAGCTAAGCCAGTCAAAAATAAACTAATGAAAATGCATCCTTACATAGTATTACTAGTAAAAGATGAATTGCAGAAATTATTAAAGGTTGATTTCATAAGAGTTTTTCCTATGCCAAATGGATCTCCAACATTGTACAAGACTCCGAGCTTGAAAAATCAATCAGAGTGTGTACAAACTTCAGATATGTTAACCTAGAATTCCCTAGAGATGAGTTTCCATTACAAAGAATTGATTCTATAGTAGATCTAACAACACGACATTCTATGTTTTCCCTCATGGATGGATTTTGCGGGTACAACCAAATAAAGATATCTCCTGAGGATGAGGATAAAATAGCCTTTACATGTTTGTGGGGTACCTTTTGTTGGATTGTGATGCCCTTCGGTCTCAAAAATACTGGATCGGCTTATCAAAGGGCCATGACTTTAATTTTCCATGATATCATGCACAAGTTCCTATAAGACAATGTTGATGACATTTTGGCCAAATCTCATACTAAAAGAACACTTACTGATTTTGGGAAAGATCTTGAAAAGATTAGAGCAATTCAATCCTTCAAATATGGATCAGTTAAAGCAACTATAAGATGTTAGTGAAGTGTATCCTTCCACCAAGAGGAGGATCTTTAGACATTAATGTGTAGGTAACTAGAGGAAAAACCACCTATGAAAATGAATCACCTACAATGAAAGGGATGTCATCAAAATGCAAAGGTTAGATCCAAGTAGGATCAAAAAATTAAAAAAAACATCTACATGAAGAGAATAAAAAAATTATTACTCAACCCAAATATGGGTGAAGGTTATGAGTGTGAAGTTTGTATTAGCATTGTCTAACTTTATTAAGTGATCCATTCAATCAACAATAGCAACATAGATTAAATCGTACCAAAAAATTGAAGGGTTGATGAAGGAGGAGAATCCTAAAGTATAATCTTTTGATAAATTTATTTTCTTCTTTTGTAATAGGTCACAATTTGTTTTTCTATTTTTCATAAAAGACTACAATTGGTAACTATTCTTTAAATTCTAGCAATTAATATCATTGAGATGAGTCCATAATTGATCAAATATATGGAATATACCTTTTAAAACAAAATCTAAAATCTAAAAACAAATTTCCATTCATTGAAAATAATTAATCAATTATATTGCAATGGTTTATAAAGCCTATCAACCATTTAACTAATTATAATCACCTATCAACTAACTAACTACTATTCCTATGTTTTCTAATATCCACCTTTAATCCTAATGTAAGAATGTTTCAAGTGGCCTCAATTCAATTAAAAAAAAAATAGATTACTAGATGTTAATTTCCATCAATAATGCATCCTTACAATATATCGTCCATATCCTTATTTCTTCAAAAATAGATTATTGCTCCCTAAATGCAAACTTAGTTTGATATCTACGAGCATTAAAATGTAATCTTTGGGCATTGTTTTGATATCCATAGGCATAAAAGTCACACCCTTGCCATATTCATATGCCCGGGAGCTTAACAGATGTTCATATGAGCGGTAAATGCAGGCTTTATCCAAGCGTCTTTAAAACCTTGTTTAAACCCATCTTCGAATCTTCTCCTCAAATGAGGACATAACTGCTCATATAGTTGAATCAACCCATGTCCAAATCACTTTGGAGGTGACTTTGTTTGGACTCGTGTTTTGCAATATTCTTCCCAATTCTATTTGTTGATAGCAAACCCTATTTAGCACCATTGAAAGAGAATATTATGAAACTTTTCAATATTCTCTTTTATCATACAAACTATTTTCTATCTCTGTAACTGGAAATTAATAGGAAGGGCAAGGAGAAGTGAGTGTTATATGTCTATGGCAAGCTAAGGAGACAGTACAATGAACGAACCTCTTAATCGGATTTAGCTCAGTCTCCATGAACATATTTTTTGGAGAAGTTTATGTAAAGGTAGATGCCGAGAAGAATCTTCAACTAATATTTGAGAAATCATGAGATATTCTCTTACAACAAAACTTAATAGTGTGAGAAACTCTTTTAGTTGGTAAATAATCCGTAGTTCCACACATGACTCTCCTTTTATGAAAAGTGTGTGCACATGCCATCCGAATTCTACAATGTTCAGTTCATCCTTAAGATCGACAAACAATAGTTTTTGGTATTTTATCAAACCATTGATGAGACGTATCATCTAATTTTGCCATTTAAACCAAATTTAGTGGAAAGGACCTAGTATCTAAACATGTTAATTTAATACTTATATTTTTTAATTTAATATCTAATATTTATACAACATTGTATCAATAATTGTGACTTTAACTTGTTATTGCTAATGATAACTACCCATAAATGAATAAAATGTATAACTTTTTCTAATTTCCACACAAGATTCCATGAAACCACAAATCTATTTTTGAAATTTTATTAAAAATCTTTTATACTTCTTCTATCCTCTAATTTCACACACACAAACCAGTCATGGCAAGATCCCAACTTCATCCATTATGGTATCATAGCCTTTGCAAGCATCAAGACTTGATTCTTGGTGGCCTCATTGAGAACCAAACAACCTCACTAGTAAACCAAGGACCCATTGACAGTTTTGAATAGTGTTATTTTAAGTAGTCGTCGTGTGCCAACTTCTATGTATGGCTTTGAATGTGAGAGCATACAAACTCTAGGGATACATTAAAATCTTTTTTTTGGATTTGATATAGAGATGTAGATTATAGAGTTAATTTTTTTTTAGGTTAATGTTTTTTTTTCTTTCTAGATATTTTATGATTAACTTATATTCTAATTAATTTTATATATAATATAATTGATTATAATAAAAATAAATTTCAACATATTACATTTCTAATACTTTATCAATAAAATAAACTTTGTATAAATAAATTTGTGATATTATTTATCAAAGATATCATAGTTTTTAAGTATCTTTTGAATTTTATTTATTATGGTTTCTACCATTCCAAGTGTGTATAGACTAATATAGGTATGTTAATTAAATTTTAACTTAAACATAAAAGACTATATGTTAATATTTAATGATTTTCATATAGATGTATTTAAGATATTTATCTATATTTTAAAAAATATTTATGATATGTATCTATACTTCAAAACATATTTATTCATGTTATTTATGGTTTTCAAATAATATCAAAGTTTTAAAAAAATACTTTATTTTTTATAAATAGAAATTAAATATTTAAATTGTATTTTTTATAAACTATATGCCCATTTAAATTTAAATATATGAATATATGAACAATAATAATTATATTTTATTAATAAAAATTATGTCAACAATAATTTTTTTCTCAAATTGGCAAAAAAATATTCAAATGAAACCAACAAATACATAATTATTACAAGTTTCTATCATCCCTAATTAACTTTCCTAGAATCTCCAAATAATCTAAAGTTAGAGCCTTCCAGCTATACACATCCCATCTGTCTAAGCTCTCTGAATCCCACATAGTGAGGCAATCAACCAATTTATTCCACTCCCTAGGAATATGACAGAAAGAAATATAATCCACAGATCCACAAAGATTCAGGAATTGCTTTGCCACTAAGGCTAGCTACCAAGAAACTCAATCTAATAGATGATCATTCAATATATCAACCAAAAATTGAGAATTAGACTCACAAATAATCATTTTCTAACCTAAAGAGAACCCACTCTCAAGATCATGTAAAATAACCAGGGCATTCATCAAATTATTTGAATGCTATCTATTATAAACAGATAAAATGAACACAACTTTCCCATCACTACTCCTACTGCCATTAATTACAACCTACCCAGGATTCCCTCTGGATGATCCATCAATACTACCCTTCAAAACTCCCCCAAGAGAAGGGAGCCATCTCCCCTCTCTATGAATTTTCTGTTTAGTTTGTCTTGATCTCTTCTTATTAGAAGAATCTATCCCATTTCAAACTAAGGTTCCTTACCATAGTCAGATCACAATACTGCATGTGAGAATTCATACAACACTTTATTGAGATAGCCTCATAAAATCTAGTAACAATCTTCCTCCACATAAGGAAACTCCTCATTTTAGAACCTTGAAAGATTCTTTGATTTCTTTCTAACCATAAATTCTAGATAATAAAAGTCGAGCCAAGAACCCAAACTATTTGGAGAAATGAAGTCTTTGTAGGAGGTCGACCCAAGCTTTCCCAAAACTCAACCAATGAGGTAGCATGAACACAATCATGGTTCTATTCTCCCAACCATAGATATTGTATCTCCCTTGAATAAGAATAATGGAATAATATAGGTTAGATGTACTTTTTGCAATGTTTCTTCAAAGAACAAAAAATGATGGCCCTTTAAAGCTTCTCTTCCTCAAATTCTCTTAGGCGAGACATCGATTTTGAACGACTAGCCAAAGAAAAAAATTGTACTTAGGCCAGGAAAACATGTTCAAAACCTACTTCCACCAGGGAACACCTCCCAAATCATGTGTCTTACCATCCAAAGATAGGTAACTATAAACAACCAAGAATATGGCCTTCATATTTGGACTCCTAGCCAAAACATCCGTACAACAAAGGGCACTCCAAAATTTACCAACTAAAATCCCTGTTAATTCCATGAATCTATTTATACCTCCATATATCCATTCATGAAGGTCTTTCCAATATGTAACTTCCAAATTCCCCTTGAGGCTGGTGGTTTTAAAATTTGCCACTATCTTTCAACCAACCTCATTGAAACAATACAATAGGGGTTGAAGATGAGGAAACTAAGAAATGATCATGGGGTAGTCATCCCAAGATTTATAAAAAAATGAACATATGTAATTCTATTAAAATTGAAAAGAGACCCTATTTGATGAGCTTTGCAACTATTATCAGGGTGACTCAGATCATGGAGCGCTTCCCTAGAAAACTGCATTGGGGAACACCTGTGTTATTAACTCCCCTGAGGTACTTTTGGGTGAGAGATGAAATGCAAAGCACATATTTTTACAAATCTATATGCTCAACATGAGGGTATTGTTTATGCAGAGATATTTGCACCCATTGTAAAGCTTAAAACTATTTGAGTTGTGTGTGTATCATCTATACAAAATGGATAGAGGCTTCATCAAATGGATTTCAAGAGTGGTTTCTTGATTGGTGATCTTGAAGAAGAAGTTTACATGGTCCAATATGAAGGCTTCATCAATGATCATAATCCTCACAGTATATGTCACCTAATGAAGTCATTATATGAGCTTAAATAAGACCCTTGGGAATGTTATATAAACATATATGGTCACGTTTTGTACCATAGTTTCTCATAACCTCTTAGATCATATTTTATAATATAAAGAAGGTTGGGAGAGATTTTTTCATATTTTTATTATATATGGATGATCCTTTTATCATAAGGACCTCAGAATATCTCATTTATATTGTCAAGAATGATATAAAAAATTTATTCTATATGACAGATTTTGTGCTACTTCATTAATGTCTTGGGTTAGAGATTTGGTTGAACAAGAATCATATATTTTTATCCTAGATTAAATATGCTAGGACACACTTGGAAAGATTTGGAATGTTGATGCAATCAATGATGGAGGATCTAAGAAAGGACAGTACAAACCTTGCAACCAATATAACACATCAGAAAACACAAAGCACAATAGATAAAAGAGATCAAAGATACCAACTTTTATAAATATCATGAAATGACATTAAACATGACAAGTTGTAAGGCCTTCCTGGTTACAGTCAAATACAAAAGGATAACAAATAAGATATCTTTGCAATCTTTAGGACAATATCCTAATACTATACCTTCTTCCATCCTCTAACTTACCTCTTTCTTCTTTTCTAAAAAGAAACCAAGCCCTACTTTTATACAAAATTACGACCACAAGTCCGCTCAAGAATTAACATTCCCCAAAGCAAGAAACTTCTTACAGATATAGATCCAATCTTATACAAACATAGAATAAGAAGAAGCGATCACATGAAACAATCCACGAAGCAACCATGATGCACATGCTAAGATCTAAATGACTAAGAAACCCATAATCTATATCGTAACCCAAATCTAAAGGTAAGTCCATTCCAGTCCTAAACACGTTACCCACTACCATAAAATAGCTCAAGCATGAACATCGATCAACATTAATATGTGTGCTTTTTGTATGCTGAATGTAGACATCTGAATTCAACACAAACACAACATATTCTTTACATAATCGCTCAATTCACAAAGACAAACATGAATTGTTTGTTCTGCAAATTTGATTGAGGCGACTTGTTGCCTCCTAATTAGTTGTGGATGTTGAGTTTTACCCTCAGAATGAGAGCCAACAACCTGACCATTGCTAACATGGAGGATTTTAAGAATGCAAGAAGAGAAGAATTGCCATTATTCTATGAGAAATCTCCAACTAGTCTATGAGAAGATGCTCTTAATCTATGAAGTGAGAAATGATTAAGCTATGGAGATGAATTACAACTAATCTAAGAATGAATTGCAACTAAGCTATGGAAGCAAAATTCAATTAATCTAAGAAATTCAAATGCTTCTAATCCAGAAATGAGAATGCTTGTAATCTATGAAAGAAATGCTTTTAAGCTAGAATTTGAACTTGCAATGAATCTAGAAAGCTTGAAAGCACAAAATTGAGATGTTAGATAAATCATAAATGAAAACTAAAAC
>MU224884.1:6933700-6952928 GCA_018584345.1 Thuja plicata
AAAGAGAGTGAAGAGTTTCTTGAAAAGAAACAATTGTCTCTTCATTCTCCATTTGAGACAAATAAGCAAAGATTATTTAAATAAAAGGGTGAATTATTGCCACATAAGTGTCCTTTCATATGGAATTCCTTTTTTGATGACAATTCATCCAATAATTAAATAACCTTTCAATTCCTTTTATGTATATTAGCCAAAGAGGGTGGAAGGACTTTAGATTTAAATCAATTAATCATAGGGGTTTTTAGCTAATAATCATTTAGAATTTAGAAATTAAATATAATGTCAGATTTATGCAAATTTGGGTTTTCTACATTTGAAACTCAGTCAATTAAATTCAATTAGGAGAATAATTTGCCTAATACAAAAGGACTTCGAAGATGAGAAAATTGAAGGAAAGCACCAAAATTGATTGGATGATTTGGTGCCAATTTTGGGGTGTTACATCGCTCTTTGGAAAATGTTTTAAGATAGGTACATGATAAGAATCCATGAGTTCATAAGCCAAAATTACTCAACCAATGAATCGATAACCAGATCTTCACCGACCAGATTGTCAGGAACAGATAACACACTACCGATCGGAAAAAACACCATAAATCAAACCAAAAGAAATCAAACAACCTGAGACCATAGGAAGATAATCTAAAATGGCCCCAAAATAATATACTACGACTACAAGAACTAGCTCAACCATCTAATCCATCACCACCTCAACTGCTTCAAACTAGAAATAGGAACTGCAAAGAACAAACTATTTTTTATTGATGCAAGATCACCAACTCCCATAGGATGCTCCTGCATCAGACACCCCAGGTGAGAATAATATGTTCCATGAGAGGAAATCATGAAAATTTGATTGGATTAAAAACATATATCTCATACTTTTTCTTAATCAACATATCCTCTTGTCCTGCAACCAATATTCTCTAAATCTTTAAATTTACTTGTCCTACATTTATCTTAGATTCCTTATCTAAAAATTCCTATAGCTGAATTGTTCTATTTTCCTTCTTTGGCTCATTCATTATGATTCCGTTGTAACCCTTAAACATATTTTTTACACTATCATTACTCTTCTGAACCACATCATCATTAGTGTAACTCTTCTTTAATCTGACATTACCTATAACCTGCTTCCCAACAAGTGTTATTACTTGTTGCACCATCATAACCAAAGATACTATAAGAATTTTAATCTCTACAAATTCCATAGAGATATCCTTCTCATTTAATTTTCCATTCACCTTCATTCCACTCATAGGAATAGTTTCATTAATTATTTGGTTCTAATGTCTTCCATTGTCAATCAGAAAACATCAAACATTTCCAAATCTTCCATTTCATTTTTCTTGCAAAGGTATCAATGTATACTTGTGTCCTCCTTTTCTTACCTCATAGGTGTTAGCATGACCATCCCACCTAACATGTTTGTCAAACTGCCAAGCTCTTCCATGTAATAGATGACAAGCATCCATAGTTAAAACATCACATAATATCTCATCGTAATAATTCCCAATCTTAAAACTAACTAGGCATTGCTCATCAACCCTACCCTTAAATTCATCTTGAAACCATCTAATCTGATAAGGGTTTGGATGTTTCCTTCTTTCCAACTTCAATTTAGTAACCATCTCTTCTGAAGAAAAGTTTGTAGAACTTACACCATCAATGAGAATATTAAATATACAATCCTTATACTTAAATCTGGTTCTAAAAAAATTCCTTCTTTGGATTGGTTCATCAATACATCCAGCAAGTCTTCTAATAAAAAAGACTTCACCTTCCTCAACACTGTTCAATGTATTCTCTTCTGAAGTAGAGATAGTCTTTCTATCCAAATGTGCAACCCTTCTCCTAGGACATTGAAAATCCGTATGAACTGTTTCACAACACTAAAAACAATTACCCACAAATTCACTTCTTCCTCTACCTCTACCTCTTTTTCCACCAATGTAACCTCTATTGGTTTGGCTACTACTAGACCCCCATCGATCTATTTAGGATTCTCAACCACACTGCTACCAGTAGATAATACACCACACATACCACCTGGGTTTCTATTATTATGTCTGCCTTCAAACCTCTTGTTCAACTTTTCTTCTATCCTTAGTGCCATCTGATAAGAATCACCAATTGTAGGCATCCAAACTATAAGTAACTCTTCCATAATACTAGGTCTAAAACCATAGATATACCTAGAAACCTTTTCATTATCAACTTCAAAATGACCAGTCCTAACCATAATCCTATAGAACTCTTGAGTATATTCTTGTACTAATTTTTAATCTTGTTTCAATGATTGCATCTTCTTAAACATTTCTAATTCATAATCCATAGGAATTATATATATGGTCATGCAAGCATATGGTGGAAAGGAAGTTCAATTGAAAAGAAAAAAGAAGGGTGAGGATCTTCAATTTACTCATACTTAAAGTATTCTTCTATCCCATTAATCAAGTCAATCAATTCCTCTAGTTTAAGGCTACCAACAAATGTAGAAACTTCAACTTTAGGTCTTTTTCCAATGTTAGAAATAACTTTCAAAAATTTAGCTTCATCCGGATCTCTAGCTTCTTCTACAGCTTCTTCAAAGTGTTCTTCTTCGTTAGATTCTTCATCACTATCTTCACCAACTCTCAGTGTATTTCTTCTTCTCAAATCATCTTGTAAAGCTTGCACTTGTCTCTGCAAGACCGTAAAACCTTCATCAGTTATACCTCTAAATCTTCTTGGAGGCATCTTCAATAAAAAATAATACCAACCAAATCCCTCTGCAATTGCGGGTCAAATCTACACTCTTCCACCCCACAAGAAATCAATTTACGATGTCGTCGCTGCTGAATCGGATCTCCACTCTAGCAATTGAAACTTTTTGCTTTGATACCACTTGATGCAGTCAAGGATCGGGGATCTAAGAATAGACAGTCCAAACCTTGCAGCCAAAACAACACAGCAAAAAACATAAAGTACAAAATAGAATATAGATCGAAGATACCAGGTTTTATAAATATCATAAAATTACATCAAACGTGTCGAGATGTAAGACCTTCCTAGTTACAACAAAATACAAAGAAGATAACAAATCTTAGATCTATCCTAGGAGATCTCTGCAATATTTAGCTCAATAGACCATTTCTACCATCCTCTAACTTCCCTCTTTCATGTTTCCTAACAAGAAACAAAGGCCTACATTTATATAAAATCATGACCACAAGTTGGTTGAAGAATTAACATTCCACAAAGCAAGAAACATCTTGCAAATATAGGTCCAAACTTATACAAACACAACATAAGAAGAAGCGATCACACTAAGATTGCAACAGATAAGAAAGCCACAATCTTGATCACAACCCAAATCTCAAGGTAAGTCCACAGCAGTCATGAACATGTTACCCATTGCCAGAAAATAAATCAAGCATGAACACTGATCAACCTTAAGATCTGTGCTCTTAGGACAATGTTCCTAGATAAGTCCACAATAAGAATCCATGGCCACATAAGCCAACTCACTCAAACGATCCATCAATAACCAGATCCTCACCAACCAGATCACCAGGAACATAGAACACACTACCGATTGGCAAAAAACCAACATAACTCAAACCACAAGCAATCAAATGGTATGGGACAATAGGAGAATGATCTAAAATTTCCCCAATAGAACATACTATGGACAAACTAACTTAGCCATTTGATCCATCACCACCTCAACTGCTTGAAACTGGAAATATGAACTAAAAGAACAAACTATTTTTGGTTGATGCAAGATCAAAAACTACCCTAGGATGCTCCTACATCACATGTATATCACTATCTCGTTTCTAGGATTCACCTCAAGTGGATGCAACTCTCTACATGAAAATTCTTAGGAGTCTCATTTGCTGGATGTAAATTAGACCATATTTGTGCTTTTATGTCAGATATCTATCTAGGTTCACCTAGGAGCTAGAGTAATATCATTGGATTGTAGCTAAACATGTTTTGTGATATATTTGAGTTACTCTTGATTATTATCTAAAATATAATAAGAACAACTTGTTCTTCTTAGATGGATATGCTAACTCACACTATGTTGGATCTCTAGATGATTAGACATCAGCATCAAGCTATAGTTTTCATCTTGAATCTAGTCCTACTTCATGGATAAGTAAGCATAAAACTATTGTCTCTCCCTCATCCATTAAGGCTAAATATTGTGCCACATGAGGAATTATGTGCGAGGTGATTTGGTTATTTCACATTTTTGCTGATATGAATATTTCAGAAGACTAGCCACCAGTTTATTTTTGTGGCAATCAATGGGTATTGCATCTTGTTAAGAATCTAGTTTTCCATGAATGCACTAATCACGTAGAGGTTGAATGTCATTATATTTGTGAGTAGGTGATGCAACACCACATTTAGCTCCAATACTACTCAACGGATTTGTAGATTTGTAATATACTCACAAAGCATCTTGCAAGGTGATATTTTAATTTTTTGGGGGCTATAGTTGGAAGATTAATGTATTAAGCATGGGATCATTAGTGTAATATGTTGTCCCACCTATTATTCATACTACAGATATTTCCTTTCCTAGATTTGGTTTTTCCTATTTCTGTCAATACCTAGTGACATCAAATGTATATATTTCCTTTGTTTATTTGAATTACACATCAAGTCAATTTGTTTTATTGTTTTATTCTATCATCAATGAGTAAGGTGGCTAGAAGTGAAGCTTGAAGACTTACATATTTGAATTATGTTTTGTGCTTGTTATTTTGTTTGACTTTGACACTCATGTGAACTCTCAATTTAATGCAAGTGTTATATTAAGGTTCTTTAATGTATATATGCATACATTATAAAATATTAGTGTTATCATATGAATATTTAAAATTTCCCCTCTATTTTATGTAGTCATCCCATTTGTTGTCTCCTAGCTGTCCGCAAATGGTTTGAAAATTTGGAGACATGCAACATGTCCCATTGTCCAATCACCCCCTACCTGGGAAACTCAAGGTAACATATCTAAAAGCAATTAATCATGTTATGCCACATTATCCATCTTATAAGACATGATTTAGTGTACAATTATCATTGTTGTGGGCTCATTTTGAACACCTAAACAAGAATCATATTTATGTGGTTATATATATTTTGATAAAATGACCCTAAACATTAGTTAAAACTAAAAAACTTGTCATCTACTGCAACAACCAAAAAAAAGAAAAAAAAAAAAAGAAAAGAAAAAGAAAAAGAAGAATGATTTAAAATTTCTACATTAACTATTAACTTTCAAATTTTAAATTTTCAGAAGTGCAAGTTCATAAAGTTCCAAATAAATAGTTACAAATTATGAACGACAAAGCATATCCAAAACTCCAACTATACAATCAATGACACCTCTATTGTTGCAACGTGATATCGGAAATTTATATTCGATGGCTTATGATTTTTTATGGCAAGATTTGAAGTTGCAACCTCAAAACTTCTCGTTGGCGCTAGAGTGATCCATTGGAAGAAACCTATCGTATGAATTCTACTATAGAGGGAGCGACTGTTGCTCTTATTAACGAAAAAAATGGATAGGGCAGTGAGATTATAGATTGGATGCTTATAGTGCGCTTTCTCTGTGCCATTGATCTCTTCAATGCAGCAGAAAACTTCAAAAAAATTGGTCCCAATTCATAAAAAATATTGATAAAATTAATTCAGTATAATCTATGTAATTTTTTAAATTAACTTTCTATATTATTTTAACAAAATTCTCAGTGGCATTTATTAATTTTTTTATAACAGACTGTCAATAATAAAAATATATAAACAATTGATTTCAGATAAAATCATTGAAATTAAGGGAAATGGTTTAACAGTTGAATATATCTTTAAAGTTATTACAACATTTGTTTATTTAATGTGTAATATTTTTAACAAAGTTGTACTTTAAAGTTGTCAGTGTTGATGAGTAATCATAATTGAATAAAATGTATTCTGTACATACAAAAAGAAACAAATCATATGATGTCATTTGAACACACTAATAGAACATGACATAGTGAACACTTTTTTTTTTTGGATCTTTTTAACATCTTGAGAAAAAACGTGCTGATATTACATCGTTTTTGATGATGAGGCTTTAAAGCTTAGTTACAACTAGGGGATTTAACAGGTATGCAGATTTGAGAAGTAGAAAATTAAGATGCCCAACGATTCTATTCTCCCATAAATTTTGGTTTCACTTTTGTCTTAGATATTTTTTAACACATTGAGAAAGAGCATCTTGATGTGATACCATATTTGATGATATGACTCCAAAACCTTAGTTATAACTAATGGATTTACCAAGTAAAATCCTACAAAATTTTGACGTATTTGAATTTTCCACATAAGATTTAGATGAGTGCAAAACTAAGATCCTCAACTACTCTATTTTCTCTTCAATATTGATCTCTCTTTTCTTTTGGATGTTTTTTTAACACCTTGACAAAAAACATGACGGTGTGACATCGTATTTGATGATATGACTCTCAATCTTGAATTATAACTAAAGAACTTATGAAATAAGCTCCTCCAAAAATTAGACATAAATAAAAATACCAATTTAAGATTTTGATAAGCCTAAACTTAACATGCTAAACTACATTTTTTCTCTAATGACCCGTTCAGGGCCCATCACCGTTGCTGTTTTGAATGGAAGATATAATCTTAAGCATACTATGTGATATGCTACAGTATCCTAAGGGATACTATTTAGTATAGAGAATAGCCAGTGGCCTCAATCAGTTGTCCTTGCCTTAACTTTATATGATAATATAGGAATGACCTTCCGTGTATCATCCTACAACTCCCACGCACCTCGAGCCGTAACCCACTTTAACCTCTTTACTTACTCTGAGCTTTCACATCAGAAGCAAAGGCAACATACACTTTCTAATTTCTATTCACCAATTAAATGGAACCATGAGTACTGAGAAAAATAACCCAATCACTATGAACGATCGAATCTTCCCAGAGGAAATGTGGTTCTGAAGTTTTGTCCATGTGGCCAAACATAACACAATTTGATTTCCCTTGGTCGGTGCAGCTCAGATCCTTCCCGAAGGCCAAAATCCTTTAAATTGCCAAAAACCCAATGCATTTTACCGAAGTGCAAGATTGCAATCATGTATTTTGTAAGTGCATTGGCGATATGTGTATTAGGGTTGATTTTCCTGTTGAGGAAGAAGCGAAAGGGTTGTGATGACCGGCTCCCACCTGGAAGTCTAGGGTACCCGTTTATTGGAGAAACAATGCGGTTTCTCCGCGCTTTCAAGGCCAACAAGATATATGAATTCATGAGGGAAAGAACAGAAACAAACGGACCGGTTTTCAAGACGTGTTTATTCGGGCAGCGCACGGTCGTTTTGACAGGCGCCGCCGGTAACCGCTTCTGGTTGTTCAATGACGGGAAGCTGTTTCATGGCAATCCTCGAGGGCCTCACAGAGCAATCATTGGGTCCCAATCATTGCTAGATAAGAACGGAGAAGAGCACAGGCGAATGGCGGCGGCCTTGATGAAATTCTTTGCCCCAGACGAACTCAAAAAGCTTGTTGGAAGGCTCGATTTGGCCATACGCCGCCATATTGATGAGTATTGGGATGGAAAAGATGAGATCATCGCCGTCCCATTGCTGAAATTCCAGACGTTCTCTGTCACATGCAACATGCTTTTCCAGCTGCAGAACAAGGAGGAAGTTAAGGAGCTTTTTGGGTATTTTAGGGTGGCCATTGAGGGTATTTATAGCTTGCCTGTTCGTCTGCCTGGAAGTCGCCTGCACCGGGCATTGAAGGCCAGGCTGCAAATTGATCGGATTCTATCTAAGATCATAGAGCAGAGGAGAAGTGAGATGGAAGCCGGTTGTGTTTCTCCTGATCGAGATTTGCTCTCGTGCTTGCTCTACAACAATGATGAGGCGCCGCTCAGTGACCAGGAATTGAAGGACAATATTGTGCTTTTGATCATTGCAGGGCATGACACTACTGCCATGACTCTTGCTCTTATGTGCAAGCTTCTTGCCGCTAATCCCCACTGCTTTCAGGAAATAGCCAAAGGTAACTACTATGTCTTACACGCAATTGCACTGAAAAAAGGCTCCGCGTACACATCTTAAAAAGGAAAGACAAATATTATGTAATTTTTTTTTTTTCCTTTTTTTGATAAGTTATTTTGATTAGAATGTTGCTGTAGTTTCTGGATTTGATTGCGTGAGAATTTTTCATATCAACCTTTTGGAGCACATTCTATGATCCATCATCTTTCTTCTCTTCTGCATCTGGATCAGGGAGTGTGATCCAAAACATTGATGTTAAAAATTCTCACACAATTGAATCCAGAAACTACAGTAGCATTATTGTGGATTGTTTCTTTTGATTAGAGTTAGAAATGCAGATTTCACTTCAATTTTTATATAAATATTCTGTATTAATATTCAGGGCAGGGTAGTTTGAATTTTGATGAGAAGAACTACAATAGTACAATTCAATCATCATATTGTTTAAATGTATTCTTGTTATTTTATGTTATGGAATGTGAATCTTTATGACAAGAACCAAAATACCACAGTTTGAAGAGTGACTGCTTTTGACCAGACTTATGAATGGCATGTCATCCTCATTTCTCATATAAACTAAGAATAACATTTCATTGGAGCTTGAATCTTGATCACAAAAACAATAACACCACACTTCAATCGTCATGTTGTGTAAATGTACTCTTGCTATCATAGTATACATATATGAACTTTTGTTTTTTTAAAGTATAAATGCTTTTCAGCATACTTATGAATGGGAATCTCATCTTTATTTTTTACACAAATGCTCAAGAATTACATTGCAAATAAGTTTGAATCTTGATAAAAAGAACCACAAACTTCATAATTTAGCCATAACACTGTTTAAATGTACTCTAATTGTATTAGTGTACTTATTTGAGCTTTTATTCTTTCAAAAGTAGATATCTATGAATAAGAATCTCGTCCTCATTTTCGACATAAACAACAAACAATAAACAATAAAAGAACGACAAAAACACAGTTTAATTATCAAACTATTTGGTACCATACGCAACACATTTTCTTAAATTTGTAAAAATTGTACCATTTCATTGTATGCATGCCATTCTTAACATCCCACACTACTTTAATTGTTTGTATTGTATATCTATAATTTAACGGCCATAAATATGGAGTGTAGAGAGTAGAGATATTGATTCAGATGAGCTCACATGGAAGGACGTTCAGGGGATGAAATATCTATGGAATGTAGCACAAGAAACACTGCGCATCATACCTCCAATATCAGGCATATTCAGAAAAGCCGCAACAGACATCGACTACGAGGGATATACCATTCCAAAGGGATGGGCGGTAAATTTCTTTAAACACCCCTTTTTTCTCAAATCTATATATAATTTCTTTAAACCTTCATTTTCTTATATCTATATAATATTTTTAAGTAGGAGATATTTTCTCACAACAAGTTAAAATGGAATATTAATATTAGAATTCAAGTGTAGTTTTGGAATCAAACTCAATGACGCATATTTCATAAACAATGGTTCACAAGAACCCATCTCTCATGAGAATGAATGGAACACCTAGCATTCATTGCATTTAGATGATGCCAAGAGAAGTGGAGCATTCAACCTTTCCTAGAGGTCACCCATCCCATTACATGGTGAAGGTCTTACAAATGGAGTTGCAAGTTATGGGGGCTTAAACCCGAAGAAACTCTATAGTTAAGTGTGCTTGAGTTAGTAGAATACTGGGATGTGTGACCTTCAGGAAAGCTCAATACCTCACTTTGTGAACATCATTTATATGCAACAAGTGCTAAGTATTTCATTCATTCTCATAAAAAATGAGTTCTTGTGAACCACTACTTATAAAACATAGATTGTTAAATTTAACTTGAAATCCTAATGGTAACAGTATATAATATATATTTTTAATTCCACACTCTTTCTTGATTTTCAGCTTTACTGGTCTAGCTATTCGACAGTCTTTTCCGAGGAGATCTTCCCCGAGCCTCAAAAATTTGACCCTTCAAGATTCGACGGTTCCCAAAATATCCATTCTTACACTTTCTTGCCTTTCGGCGGAGGGCCTCGCATGTGTCCAGCTAATGAGTACGCAAGACTAGAGATCGTGATAACCATGCATCATTTGGTGAGAAGATACAGGTGGCGCGCAATCATTCCGGATGAACCCATTACTAGAAATCCTCTTTGTACTCCTGCCATGGGCCTTCCTCTCTCTCTTTTTCCTCTACAAACAACGTCCACACATGCAAGACAGACGCCCCGTACGCACGATGGTAGTGCAGATTATGATGATGTAACTCCTATTGTCAGGCAATAGATAGCCAAAATATTCTAAGACCTTATATTGTCTGCAATCTTGTGAGATTTTATAAGAATATTCTTACAGAAGATTATGAGTGGTTGGAGTTCGATTAATCAGTCGAAATATCTTTCTCCACTAGCTCCTGAGATTTTCTGTTGTGGGTCATACTCAATCTTATGCAAATCTATCTACGATTTCATGAAATATGATTTGTTTGCAGTTTGTCTTACATAAACTTTTTGAGACCTTAGATTGTGGCCTCTAGCACTTGTGAAAATCCTACTCAGATGAATCATGAGTGTTTGGAAAATTGATTTTGTTCCAATTTGCGTGGGATGATCTTTTGAAATCATACTTTGTGGCCAACTAATCTTATTTAAGTTCTTACAAAAACCGTACGCTTCACAAATTATGAATGCATAGAACTTAATCGGACTGCCAAAAACTTCAGTGAACCTTGGCTAATGGATAATCGTGTAAAATCTTATCATCTTCATGAAAATCCCACTTGCCAAAAGTGTACTCCGGATGAAAGAATTTAATTTATTTCTGGCTAGTCTTTGAAAGAAACGGTTTCGCTTCTGATATTTTAAATTTCTTTTGTTTCAGCTTCTGTGCATTGCTACTCTGCGTCCTCTTTGTTAGGGATTAGTTTAGGTATTTAATTGCTTTGGCCATCTTTAGTTCATAAGTTGTTGCTGGTGCTGGAGTGGTAACGGATAATCATGGCGCTTCTGAGCAAGAGACCTTGCAAGTTCATACTAAAAGTGTTTCTTGTTGAGTGATCTGGTATCCCTTAACCCATTTTTTTTTACGAATAATGTATTTTATACTTTATATTAATAAAAAAGGTTATATTTATAAAAAAGAAAGAAGAAAGAAAAGGTTGGATTGTCTTTGATGTTTGTTAGACAATTAAGATCCAACGAATGTATGCACCTTGAATTTATGTGGATAGTTGAGTGCCGTATCTAAACATTATGCCAGGCGCACCTAAAGATTCGAAGGTAGTATGATATTTCCTCCAATAATTAAGTCCCCTCAAAATTTTCAGGACATTTGTGGGGGACCTCGATCCATTTGTGGGAGGACATGGGCCTCTTTCTCATTACCTGCCCAACTTACTTCTCTTCTGTCTTATCAATCAGAGGTGACACTTAAAGTGGAAGAGGGATGTGGGGGAACCTACCAATTGTCTACGCGATGCATGTGGGATAATGACCAATAATGATATTCAACTTCGTCTTTTGAAATTGCATGATTTCTACGCGATTTCTAGGCGTCTATAAGTGTTAAGGCGCAAGCTGTTTCCAAAGTGGAAGATGAGTGAAACAAAAACAATTGGTCCTGATTTTTCTAGTTGAGCATGTAGCTTGGTGGCCATGTGGATCGACCCCATTAAAGTCTTGATTTCGCTATTTCTAAACCAAGCACGTTACACAACTCTTGGTTTTCTGTGATCCTCTTTTCTTTGATGAGAATGTTGGGTTAATGGATTATAAGTGGAAGCGAATATTTCTTTTAAGAATTCTTAAACCTTTATGATTAACAATTTTGGATTTATTATGGGAATAATGTTTTGGGAGTTTTGGATGAATTGGAAAGTTTTTATGGATGTGTGGGTATATATTATTATATTGTTTTGATGTGTTAAATGATGTTATTAGGGATGAAATAGTATTACATATAGTCACCAAAAAAAATATTTGGTAGAAAGAAGTCATACTTTATTAATTTATGTAAGGATATAGTTCAAACTTAAAAACATAGAAACATATATACTATTATTTGGTGGCTAAAGTAGGAGCACTAGGAAGGAGAGGATGATTTAGGTCACTTAATTTACTTAGTTTATTCCGTTCATATGTGGAATCTGAAGTGTCTATGGAAGGGTCCTAACCGCCAAAATCTTTATCCCTATCTTTTTCTTCTTGTTGTTTATTAGGGCCACCCATTATGATTTAATAGACTTTCTTTAAACATGGTTACTGGTGGAGTAACTTTCTTCATCTTATCGTCACCACATATTTGTGTGGATACTCATGTTACAGTTAGATTAGCGATTTTTATTAGTTTTTTATGGTGATTTAGTTAGTAATTATGATTTACCCACATCATCTATATGATCTACTTAGAAGTCATATTTAACATGTTATTTTGATTTAGTTTTAACATGGTTTTAATCTTATGATAATGAATTAAAGTCCAATTTCAATTATTGTGTGAGTTGGAAAACAGATCATAAGATTACATCACATGCTAAATGGAAATTTTGTGCTTTTGTTTCTAATTATTATATTTTATTTAAAAAATTATTTGATTATTCTATATTAGTGATAATTATTATTAGTTTTGGATTGTCATAGGGTATGTTGTTGATACTATAACCATTTTTGTTTTGGCTATAAATTTGAACTTATTGAAGATTCTTGTAAGTGGGTGATCCCACAATAGTGTGTCCCAATTTTTGGGACGAAGCATTTCATACTTCAAAAAAAAATTCATTTTTGGTGGCTTCAAGTGAAGTAACATCTTCGCATGAAGTGATTAAGAGGCTTCGCACAAAGTACCATGTGTGGGGTACTTCACACGAAGTAAAGGCTTTGAGAGAAGTACCCCGCGTAGGGTACTTCGCGGGAAGCACCCCTTCACGCGAAGCCACTTTTCACCGGAATTTGTATAAAATTCTGGCGACCCATTTCATTTTCATTATTTACTGTCAGAGATTTTGCGGAGCTAGGGCTTAGAGCGAACCAGTGACGACCAGTGCAACGTCAGAAGCTCCCGAGCTTCTTCAACCTCTTGTGATTGTTAGTAGTATCAGGTACACACATTTTTCTCATTTTTTTTTGACTGTAAATTATATGTTTTATATTTATTTTAGTTAATTATTTGTTTTAAATAATAAATAGTTTATAGAAATGTTAGAAAATGATAGTTGAATTTTAGAATATGTTAGAAAATTATAGTAGAATGTTAGAAAATGTTAGAAAACATTAAAAACCCGTAGTATAAATGTTACAATATGTTAGAAAATTGTAACTTAGTATACATAATTAGAAAATATTAGAAAATTGTAACTTAGTAAACATTAGGGAAGCGAATGGTATAGAGAAGCGAATGGTATAGGGAAGCGAATGGTACAGCGAATGAGCTAGCCAATTATGTAGTTAAGGCTAGGGACATTGTGATTTGGCATGATTATAAAAATTTGATCATCGATATCAAAGCCAAGTTGGCCTTTGACAGATCTCGAAGCAAAAGGGTTGATTGGGCGTATTTTGAGAAGCTATGATGATTAGACACATTTTAAAAAATCAGAAGAAAATGAGCACAGAAAGTGGTGTCTTTCCCAAGAACTCTAATTATAGACATGAGCTAACCCTTGTTAATTCCAATGTTACCAGTTTTCGTAATAGTTGGATTCTCTCTGCGTTTTTTACCGTCTGTGAGAGCTGTGTGATCATGGGAGGTGGGCTTAACCGCAAAGAGCCGAAGGACTATGTCAAATGGACAAAAAATGCCGGAAGCTTGGGAAATTCTTGAGAAGGGTGGTCTTACCACCTACATGGAAAGATTGCATGGGGCGAAAGACAGTGCTACCAAATTATTTGTTGATTCCTGGAAAAATGGGGTTGTTACCATAGCAGGCATCACTGTGAAAATTACGGAGGTTTGCATAGATGAGATTTCTGGGCTTAGTACGAAGGGCATCAAATTCTTTCAGGACAGTAAAGTTTCTTGAAAGGCCATTCAACGCTTTCCCAAGAGTAAGGAGGAGAGAAAAAGTCTTGTTAAAGAATTCGGAGGATGCTATGATGTAGCATCGTTCAAAGATATCTGGGCAACTATTATGATGGTGATTATGGAGTAGGTTACCCTGGACGACAGGTTTAAAAGAGCCCATTCTTACCACTTTGTTTTTCTCTGTCATTTTTTGCATAAAATTAGGGTTTCCCTACCTTTCTATATTTTGCAATATCTCTATTCTAGCATTTCCTAGCACAAGAGGAAAGAGAAGAAACCCATTCTTCGTGAAGGGTTGATTCTTTTAATTGTTGAACACATAAAAAAGATGGCTAGGGCAAGCCTTGTCATAACCCCGTCTAAATCTGGTTCGGGTAAAAAGAGAATTAGGGATGTGAATGTGAAAGATAAGAGTCCGCTAGGTAAAAAATTAAAGAAGGATAAGGAAACTACCATGCATATGGATACCTATGCTGACAGTGTGGAAGGCTATGATAATATGGTTGATTCCACTAAGGAAGATAGTTACTCTTCTTCCTCAGTCTCGAATTCAATTTTGGAGGAGAATATTAACACAGATGAAGAGGTTACGGGCTTTATGAACAAAGGTAAAACCTCGGATAGCAAGAAGAACAAAGAGGATAAGATGAAGGAGGAGGATTTAGGAGGTCAGAAAGTGCCAATTCTAGTTGAGTATGATAGTTATGAAGACCATGATGTGCCTATATCTTCGAAGCTTGAAGTTGTTATGGATTGTGGTCAAGACACTCAGAAGGATGCGACAGAGGTGGAGAATACTTCCCCTACCAAGGAGATGACTTTACCTAAGGGGAAGACAGACAATATCCCTGGAAATTCTTAGAACATCCCTTTCATCAAAACGGTGGACTTGCAAGAAAGGAATGTTCAATTACTGAGGGAAGACATGGATGATAAGATTGATCCCCCCTTTGGGGTCCTCCAAACAGCCAAAGATGCTTCCATGTATTCCTTTCGGTTAATGAAATGGGTGTTCCAGGAGACCAAGAATTTAAACCTCAAGTATCGTTTGATTGTTGCTAAGATGGACTCTTTGCAGACTCAGCTAGAATTTGGCCCTAAAACTATGGCGGAGAAGGTTATTAACAATAATGTGCAGCAATTACAAGCTAGAATGGAAACCGTGGAGAATACCATGAAAAAACATATGCAAGACGACAACAATTTTATGGGTTTGGCCATGGATTGCTTCCTGACCATTAAGGTAGAGCTGGATACTGGGTCCCCCAGTAAAAAAAATAGAGGATATCACAGAGAACCTAGAAGATGATGGCCCCCGAAAAATGCACTGGATCTACAAGAAAGAAGAAAATTCATGAAAGGATCCCGGAACTCTCAGATTTCAATGCAGCGATAAAGAAGATATCTGAAGCAAAGCAGGAAGCCGCTGAGGCTTGCAAGGATCTTGTCTAGGGCTCTAGTTTCTGGTACTGGTGGTTTGTCTTTTTTTCTAGTCTTTGGCTTTTGTTTTTTTGTTGTTAGTTCTGGCTTTAGCGTACTGGTTTCCAGTCCTGTTTCTTTTTGGAGTGCTTAAATGTTAAATCTTTTATTCTAGCTTGTAAGGGGTTTTGGGTCCCCATTCAAAACCTATTTTTCCTTGCAATAAAAAACATTAGAAAATATTAGAAAATTATATCTTAGTCTACATTAGAAAACATTAAAAAACCATAATTAGAATGTAACTTAGTATACATTAAAAAATTGTAACTTAGTATACATGTTAGAAAATATTAAAAAATTGTAACTTAGTAAATACATTAGAAAATATTAGAAAATTGTAACTTAGTAAACATTAGAAAATATTAGAAAATTATAACTTAGTACATATATTAGAAAACATTAGAAAACCATAATTAGAATGTAACTTAGTATAGATTAGAAAATTATAACTTAGTATATACATTAGAAAGCATTAGAAAACTGTAATTAGAATGTTATAAAAAAATGTAACTTAGTATGTTAGAAAATGTTAGAAAATGATAAAAAAATCATAACTTACAATGTTAGAAATTAATAACATTTATTTTTAAATTGCTTTCAAAGTTAGTAAATTCATTCAGAATATCTCTCTCTTTCCCTCTCTAAATTATGTACATATATGTTTTAGAGTTACACATGTATATATGTTTTTGATAGAAAAAGCAGCATGAGGGTGCTGGCCCATGGAATAGGGGAATAGAAGCACATTAATAGCATATTAATGGCACTACTCGAAGCTTACAGTAGTTTAGTAGGTTATCACAGACATTTAAAAGTTCTGCCTCTATCAAAAACAAAAGTATCAGTTCTACTTTAAAAGATAAAACCAGAGTAATTACTATCATCAGCATCTTCAAAAATATTGTCACTAAGCCACGCAGGGCTCGACCAAAACAAAATACTAATCTTAACATTAACCCCCATAACAGAGCAGGGGAACCAAGGGACAAGCCCAGCCAAAAAAACCCAAACCATAGACAACACAGTTAATTCTTCTCTCCCAGCTGTTTGGACAGCAGGGTTCTCGCCCACTCCTCCTGGAGGAACATGAATAGGTCTTTGTTATCTTCATTCACTTCTAGTTTGCCATCAGCCATCTTCTCCTACACGTTGCATAGGGTTATCTCCGAGGCATGCATCACCTTCAGAGCAAATTTTTTTGTCCTCTTGCAGAGGTCCATCAGGTCCTGCATACCCTTTTTGATCTATGCAATTTCCTTGTCAATATTCACAAACTTACTTTTAAGGGTGCCTGCGAAATTGCTTTTTTCCTCCATTCTAGAGGAGAGGGGTTTAACCTGGGGGTCACAGTGGGGGCTTTGGAGTGGGGTAGGAATCATAGTTCTCTGGGGGTTGGTCAGGGGGGTATTAGCAATCAGGCTCATATAGCCTTCCGAGGAAACATTTCTAGAATTTGTGGAGTGGGAGGCATTTTCCGTCAGGAAGAGCTCTTTGGAGGCCGTCTCTAGAATTTTGATTTTGCATTATTATTTGGCAATTCTGTTAGACCTCCTACAGCCAGAACCACTTAGGTCCACCTCTAAATTGACCTAGGTTTCTTTAATTTTATTCATGTAGAGTTAGATGTTAAAATATTACATACCTTAGTACATGTCCTAGTACGTGCTTTAAGACACTTAGAGGACCCAACTAACTTACACCTTAGGATTCCTACATTGACATTTAAACCTTTTTAAGAAACCAAGTAGGACCCTTAAATATGAAACTCTATTCATTGAACCCTAACATGAAACTCTAACAAATTAACCCTAACATGAAACTGAAACATAAATCAACAAAAACTCTAACATTAGTTACCCTAACATGAAACCTTAACTATATTGAAACCTAACATGAAACCTTAACCATATTGAACCCTATCATGAAACCTTAATAATATTGAACCCTAACATGAAAATCTAACATGAAACTAAAACATAAATCTTGACATAAACTGTAACATTGACACTAGAACATGAAACCTTAACCATATTGAACCCTAACATGAAAATTTAACATGAAATATTAACCATATTTAACTCTAACATGAAACCTTAACCATATTGAACCCTAACATGAAACTCTAACATGAAACCTTAACCATATTGGACCCTAGCATGAAACCCTAACATGAAACCTTAACCATATTGAACCCTAACATGAAACTCTAATAAATCAACCATAGAACATCAAACTAAAACATAAATCTTGACATAAACTCTAATATTAACCCTAGAACATGAAACCTTGACCATATTGAACCCTAAAATAAAACCCTAACATGAAACCTTAACCATGTATGAAACCTTAACATGACGTAATATGACCCTTTAAATGTAATAGGACATTTAATACCTAATAGGACCCCTTAAGACCTAATAAGATCACTTACTTAACCTAATAGGACCCCTTAAGACCTAATAAGACCACTCACTTGACCTAATAGGACCTATTAATACCCCTTAGTACATCCAAGGACCCTTAAGACCTAATAAGACCCCTATTGTGACATAAAACTCTTTAAGAAATCTTAGGATCTTTAAGACCTAGAGTAAGACCACTTAAGACCTAATAGGACCCCTTAAGACCTAATAAGGCTGAACTTAAGACCTTCTAGTAAATCCAATGACCCTTTAGACCTATTAATACCAATCTAGTACATCCAAGGAACCTTTAGACCTAATAGGACCCTTAAGACCTAATATGACCCCTTAAGACCTAATAAAATCACTTGACCTAATAGGACCTATTAATACCCCTTAGTACATCCAAGGAACCTTAAGACCTAATAGGACCCCTCTTTTGACATAAACCTCTTTAAAAACTCTTAGGATCTTTAAGACCTAGAATAAGACCACTTAAGACCTAATAAGACCCCTTAAGACCTAATAAGACTGAACTTATATATTCATCTATATTTGTTTCCATTTTAAACGCAATTATAACATGTAATCAAGTACATAATTGTTAACACTTAGCTTTCATGTATGTTACATCTAGATGGCTTCTCAGGATATACCTACACATGATCTACTAGCTCAGGATGCACCTCGCACTCCTGATCTAGTAAGAATCTTTCAGACAACTCAGATAGAGATGGATAGACTTAGACTTAGTTCAATCTATCTATCTATCTATCTAGATAGATGTAGCTCAATGGACCATATAATGTGAAATATATACTTACCAATTTTGACCAATCACGAGATATGATCATAATAAGACTGAACTTAAGACCTATTAGTAAATCCAATGACCCTTTAGACCTATTAATACCAATCTAGTACATCCAAGGAATCTTTAGACCTAATAGGACCCTTAAGACCTAATATGACCCCTTAAGACCTAATAAAATCACTTACTTGACCTAATAGGACCTATTAATACCCCTTAGTACATCCAAGGACCCTTAAGACCTAATAGAACCCCTATTTTGACATAAACCTCTTTAAGAACTCTTAGGATCTTTAAGACCTAGAATAAGACCACTTAAGACCTAATAGGACCCCTTAAGACCTAATAAGACCCCTTAAGACCTAATAAGACTGAACTTATATATTCATCTATATTTGTTTCCATTTTACACGCAATTATAACAT
>MU224884.1:6952978-7005951 GCA_018584345.1 Thuja plicata
TAAGACCTAATAAGACTGAACTTATATATTCATCTATATTTGTTTCCATTTTACACGCAATTATAACATGTAATCAAGTACTTAATTGTTAACACTTAGCTTTCATGTATGTTACATCTAGATGGCCGCTCATGATATACCAGCACATGATGTACCAGCTCAAGATGCACCTCACACTCTTGATCTAGTAAGCATCTTTCAGATAGCTCAAATCGAGATGGATAGACTTAGACTTAGTTCAATCTATCTATCTATCTATCTAGATACATGCAGCTCAATGGACCATATAATGTGAAATATATACTTACCAATTTTGACCAATCCCAAGATATGATTGTAATCAATAGAAATCAAAGGAACATCATCAAATTTTTCATCTTCATCTCTATCAAATATATCAGTAACAACTAGTGGCACTAGATTCCATGCACCTACATATCCATGGTCTTGATTGATGCATTCCTCATAATTGTCAGCAATGCAGTGACAACAAAAGCATGAGTAGTCCCTAGTGTTCAATGTCTAATTGTGACAATTCGTACTCATAACTGAATGCAAAGATCGCGTCCTTTCTATCTGCTTGAAACCATGCATAAATTTTCTATCCACACCTAAACAAATGCATATATAATATTATATTCTATAAATATAATTTGAATAAAGAATGTACATAAAAAATTTAAACACTTGAATAATTTAAAAATGCGTGCATACCTTTTATCTCCCATAATTTTCTATGTAGTACTGCTTGAGTCATTCTTGATGATGTGTCATTCTCATTTGGTGTGAAATGTGTCTTGCACCATTCAACAACATCATGTCCATTTTTTTATGTGAATCTCCTTATAATTCATTTGATACATTCGTATAGCACGTTTGATGCAAGCTCCAACACCATCATGTTTACCTTTTCCATGTCCACTCTCAAAGAAACTCCAGACATGTGGTACATTTTTATTATGATAATATCTATATAGTGAATAAAATGCTCTTGATGATTTGAATTGTGCAGCATATCCATCTGACCAAACATAATGTTTATCAATTTTTATACCTATTTCTTTCAAATTTGCAAAAAACATCTTGAAGTAGTGTTCTACATATTGAATGTCATGCTCTCTATCATCACTTATATAAAAATTATATTCCTTCTTGATGACCCATGCTTCAAATGTGCTTTGAATACCATCCAAATCTAATTGTGTGTGTTGATAACTAACATGTACCATAATAGTAATTTGCTCTGAAAAATAGTATTATGATAGAATTGCCTTTTGATGAACAAGGGAATAGTTTTCTGAAAAATCAACAACTGATACAATAGTTCCAAGTAGGAAATTGTCTCTTAGTGTTTGGAATTGTTGTGCTTTCCACTTTGCTAAAAAAGCATGATGAATGTAGGGTTGAATCAATTTTTTAAATTTGTCCATAAATACTCCAACATTTATCTCCTCTTCAACATATTCTAACCTTTTGGATTCTTTCCCAAATTTTGTTTCACTCTTTACACATTTGTAACTCTTGTAATTTACCATCTTTGTTACATCAATGTTTTCATTTTTCAAAGGAAAAAGAGTTAAATCAGCACATGTTTGACATATTCCTTTTATGCAATTTATTTTTCCAACTGCTTCATCTCTTTTGTCACATAAAATGGATGAGATGAACTCACTTCGTCAACTAGGAGGAGCATTTTCAAAACCATAAGTGTCTTCTACAAAATTTCAAAAAACTTGATAGTGGAGATCAAATTCAATATGATAACGACAACAACAAGTTTCAAACACTTTCTTTGCCCTGATATAATATGGCTTCAATCTATCAAACAATGTTTGCCCAATCTTTATATAAGGATTTGAACTAAAAAATGACACATACATTTCATGTTGTGTTATTTCCAACCAATGTTTCATATGATATTCATATTGATTAGCTAAAATTCTATGTCTGATAACATCTCTACTGCTTTATGAAGGACGTGTATTATCATTCAAAAATAATGTGACCAAATTCTTGATTCCTCCATCAATCCTATCAGAATGAGGAGTTCTACACATGATTGACCAATTGCCTTCTAAGGTGCTATCATCCAAAAGTATTCTCCTACTAACATATCATGATATTGTTTTCCTACTAAAACCAATCTGAGATGAAACTGAAGATATTTGTCTTTTTTGGAGCACAGTGTTACCTACAATGGATGTCAACATAACTTTTCTTGTAATGGTCTTATCTTTAGTTCGAGATCGCTTCCCTACCAGGCTCAAACCTTTCCTAAGATTTTCAATCATATTATTTTGCATGTCAACAACTTTTTCCTTCTTGGATGTTGTGTCTATACCCAATAATTTTAATGCCCTTGCCAAATTTTTGTTTATAAGTACAACTAAAAGAAATTGGGCTTGTACAAGTGTTTCTAAATTATCAAATTTAGCCAATATTTCTCTTGCTATCTGTATAGTCAGAAAATGGAAGCACTTCCATTATAGACATGTTTAGCCTTCAAAGTAAGTGGTTTGGGGTCATGGAAAGCACCTTGAATGGGTTCCTGATCTTGACATGGATTCCCCCCTAATTTTTCCCTCTTTCCACTCTTGTTTAGCCTAATTTCTGCATTCTGGACTGCAGATTGGTGATTCTAGGCTTTAGGGTCAGGGTCGACCTTTTAGGTCTATGTCAACCTCGACACTGACCTAGGTCAGGGTTGACCTTGACCTTGACCTAGGGTTTAGATCCCAGGGTCTCACAATTTTTGGAGGTCGGCCTTTGCAAAAAGTTTTTCCCGCTTCCAGGTCGGCTGTTTCGGGTTCCGAATTGTTGATTCCTAAATTATATTTAATATAGGTCCTCTCCTAGGGGTAAAGGCTTTAATGGGAATTTAATCCTCCTATGTAGGCCTCCTTAGAAGATTTTTCCCTAATTCCATATAAAAGAGAAGCTTTCTCTCTCATTTTCTCTAAGAACTATCAACTAAGTCTTCTAATGGTGATGATGCATTCTCAAAACTATCTTCAAGTATGATTCAAGCAAGCCAAGGAGAGAGATTTGAAGCAAGTATTAATCCATTCAAGCATCCATTTTCATGAAGGAGATCCATTGGAGGCTATTGAAGGATTCAAGCTACATAGTGCCCTTTTGGTGATCTCTCCATCCGCCTTCTTGCAAGCCTATTCCAAATTCAAGAACCTATTCAAGACTTAGTGTTGGAGATCTATAAGAAAGAGATTGAAGACATCCTTCCTTTCTACATTCCACATTTTGAGTTGTACTTGTGTATTCAAGGATTTGAATCCGCCATGAGGATCTTTTCAAGCAAGGTGAATTTATGCATTTACTTTGTCTATTTCTGCAATTTCAATTATATATATTTAAGGTTAATTCCAAAACTGGGGTTTGACCAAGGAAAACCCCTCCCCCACAACAAAAAATCTCCTTTTTCTTATAGGTACAGGCGCAAAATAGTTGATTTGAGACCAGATCTGGATACCCTTTTCGACTTCTTTCAGACGGCGCGAACAGAGTCACTTTCAAATCTGTGCAGGTCAGGGTCGACATTATTGGGTCAGGGTTGAAATTTATGTTTCAAGGTCAACCTTTTTCATAAGACGACATTGAAATGGAAAAATATTTCTGGGTTTTGTTCGTATCTGTGTTCTGGTTTGGGATCAATTGTCAGTTTTTCCAGAAACAGTCTATAGACCTCAAAAAACATCATTCTTTGATCTGCAATATTTCAAGGTTAGTGCATTTCTTCCATTTCTTCAATTACTATCATATATCATTTCCATACATATAATTAATATAATTTAAGGTATCTCCTTTGTTATTCTCCTTTCCAAATAGTCGATTCATTTGTGCATTAGCCCTTCCTTGGGGTTGATCAACTTGGAGTCCCATTTGCATTTGAGGGTAAAAAGGAACATTTTATCTTCTCCTTAATCACAATTAAAATACTTAATCAATACAATTCAATTAGGGTTAAGGAATTCAATACATTCTAGGCAACTTAAAGGACAATTTACATATCAATCACATCCCAATCATAATAATCAATTCATAATACAATAATCATTTTTATATCTTACACTATCATATTCATTGACCTCTTATTAGCAAGACTTAAGGGTTGAACATTAGCAAGTGATCTCAAATTCTCCACATCTGTTGTAAGTAAATGATCTAAGTTTCTATAATTAACATTTCTCTTTACAGTTTGAGCTGAATTTATAAGTTCATCCATACCAGTAGGAGCAGGTGATCCTGAACCTTCTTCAACATCAATTGCTTGATCTTTCATAGGGAGTGATCCCAACCCTTCTTCAATGTGCAATTCTTAGACTTGACTTGATCCTCCTACTTCAGCCTGTCCTTCACCTTCTTTAGTTTTATGATAATATGCCAATGCAGCTTCACGGTTTCTTTGTTCGGTACCAGGTGACTTTTTTCTAGTAGATTTACGTTGTCTTCCTTTCTTGTTCCCCATTTCTTCTCTTCAAAAAATGTCTTCTAAAAGATCAATAATAAAATTTCTTTTCTTCAAAAATATACTTTGATATAATATTTCTCCTCTCCAAAATTATGCCTTCAAAAAAAATAGAAATAACAATCCTTCTCGAAAAAATGCCTTTGTAAAAAATGATCAATAATAGAAAAAGTGAATTCACATATTGTAATTCGGTAAAAAGGTGAAAAGAGAAAACATTACTTTTATACCATTCTAAATTTTTTCAAAAAACTAATCCAAAATGGCCAACATACTTTGAGCAAAGTACCCCAAATAAAATCCTGGTGGGGTGATTCTCACCAGACTTTTCACACAAGTGTCTCGCACGAAGATCCCCAGACCACCTCGTGTGAAGGAGTTCTTCGTGCGAAGACCCCTAAAATGTACATTTGCCCTCAAAGAAAAAAAAACATCCTAAAAAAAGGCCTTCCAAGGCTTGGGACAAGGACCAAATCTAGTGTTTTTTTTTGAAACACATGATGCCAAATGATGTGATTCGGAACAAGCTTTCTAAATAATATAATTTTAATACATATTGAGTTCATTATCACTTTCAAATATTACTTTACCTAAACATAGGTTGTTTCGTCATTCAACATCCTATCTCTTCAAGGCTTCGGGAAAAATAGTAAATTAACCAAAAAAAAAATTGAAAAATATGTAGGAAAAGAGTATTTGTGTTACCTTTCTATTAAAAAAAATTTGAATTTCGATATATAGAGATCAATTTAGAGTGATCCAAGTGACCTTATGTCTAAATTATAGTTATTGTCACTTTAGAACTTAATAAACTATGAAATATTGACCCAAAATGAATGAAACCAATTACATCCTCTAGATATTGAAGTTACAAATATAATCTCGAAAGAATTACATTGTTATCATATTTTTTAAAAAATTTATGTTGATCCAAGTGACAATCACTTCTTAAAAATACAGTTTTTTCACACATACCACTTTTCGAAGGAGAAAAAAAATAAATTTTAATGAATTTTAATATTTTTTTAAAAATATATTTAGAAAGTAGAAAGAAAATTCTAAAAGACCCTAGTTTACATCATCTTCAAATTCCTAATAGTTTTGCGGCAATAAGTATTCAAAAGTGAACTTTTTTCTCAGAATGTTGATCTCTGTGTCAAAGATGGCCAAAAAGTGGGACACACTATTGTGGGATCACCCAAGTGTGTAGGAAATTTCTATGGCTAATGGAAATTATGGGTTTCGTATGAAACCCATGTTTTGAAAATTAAGCAAAATCAGGTTTTACAGGGACCCAAAACCCAAAGAGTACAAGAGAACAAACAAAGAGTTTAGACCAACAGAAATGATCAATGATAGAAAAACAATAGAGGGAACGAAGGAACCCCTCGACAAAAAAAAAATCCTAACCAGAGAGCTAAAACAAAAAAAACAATAATAAACCAACTCCTACCACCCTTTTAGACCTTGGAGGGTTTCATCCATTTTAGCATCCATCTCGGTCACCTTGGCCACACTGGCTTTAAGCTCCAAAATATCCTTGCTGGACAAGGAGGTATGGTTCATCTTTGCCCAATTTCTAGAAGATGGTCCTTTACCCTTAGTAGTTGTAGGCTGGCCGTTCATAGGATTCTCCAACATGTTGAACAAAAGATGGAGGTTATTAGCAAAGTCCTTCATTCCCTCTTCAAAGTGCTCCAACATGTTCTCCAATATTATTTCCAGGCATTCAATTCTAGATAACAACATGACATGGGAACAAAAGTCCTGAGAATTATCATTAACTTTTCCCATGTTATTCTCCTTGTCCTACAAATTTTAGAGATTAATTTCTAGCTCATTCTTCTACACTCTAAGCTTCTCAATTTCCTTGTAGAACCAATTATCATTCCTGAAAAAGTAAAAGGCTTTGGCTTTATCCATGTGTAAGAACCCAATAGTATAATCTTCCTTTCCATACAAGTCCCCTATAGCCATTGACATCTCATTCTCAGCATTTTCTAGGGTGTTCTCTTTCTTCCTTTTCTCTGCTTTCGCAAATTCTATAACACTGTAAAGGATATCATAATCTTTCTCCTTCATCTTATCCTCAGTGCAAGGCTTCACTTCCTCAATATCATAAATTTTCTTGACATTCAAAGACTGGGATTGGGTATTCTCCTTATTAGAATGATGCTCCTTCACCACATTATTTGTGTCAGTCTTCCCTATATCTTCCATAGTATAAAGTTTCTTGTCTCCCTCTATCTCAATATCCTTCTCCCTATTAGGCTGGTTGTTCCCATCAAGGTCAATAAACTTTATACCTTGATCACTATGACTGGAATCATCCTCCATAGTTGTGTTACTCTTTTCCAAATCAACACTTTTCTGGCTAGACTCAGTAGCTTTCTCCTAACAAGCTTTACTTTTAGAGTCCTCAAGATTCCCATCAGGGGTTTCCCTTGAAGACTACATTTCCATTTCCCTAGCCAAAGTTTCAGACTTCTTACCAATACAAGAGGAAAAATCAGAGTCATCATTCCCAGGGGGAACACCATCTGAATCCGCATCCTCTAAGTTCATCGAATAATTCACTAGTTCAGCTTTATTTGTCCTCAAAGATGATGATGGGGCTTCCACATTCCTAACTACGTACTTTACATTTTTAATCCTTTTCACAGACTCATCATCCTTACCCAAATCAGGGCTGATATTCTTCCTTTTTTCCCTAGGGGTATTATCCATACTAATAGGGATATTATCCCTCATGTACTCAAAGATCACCAGAATGAGTTCTTCATGAAGAACAAACTTACTTTAATCCTCCCTTTTCTCAACTAGATTGTAATACAGAGAGTTATAAAGGTAAAAAGACCAGAAATCAAATCTTTATGACAAAAATAGTTTAATAACACAAAAATATGAGATTAAGAATGAGTGAAGGACCCTTCCAGAGTAATATACTCCACTAAAACAATAAGGATTTTGTGTAAGAACTCCTTAATAGTATCCACAACATAGAAATATTTCTTTTTAACAATACCACTCCTCTCAACCACAAACTTAGGGAATTTATTAACCACCATTTTAGAGACCTTCCTATTTCTGTAAATTTAATGCTAGACATGGATAAACCAGTTACCTATGCAATAAGCTCTACATTGAGATCAATGTGTCTCCCATAAATACTCACAGAGTCATTCCTCCATCTACTAATGAAATTTTAAGTTATCTCTTTATTATATCCATGCAATTTCTCCAGGTAGGGTGTAAGCTGACCCTTCCTAATCTTTCTCCATGTATCAGGGTCCTCCTTCAATTTCAAGTAGTTCACAAGCTCTTCTCTATTCAATTCGCCTCCCATCGGGTCACTCTCACATGAATAGTATTCATGTACACGAAGAAAAGAAATCCAACATACAGACTTTTTCTTCCACTCTTTTTCCTCACCATACAATCTCCATAATATTTTAGCAAGAAGAGCTCATTTACATGTTTATTGGATCTGACCCCTGAATCACCATGTTGCTTGGGTTTACACACCTTATCCCAGGCTATCAAAGGAATAGTTTTATTTTCTTCTGAACCAGACAATAGAAAGCACTTTTGAATGCTTTCTATCTTAATAGAAAAATTTGAAGGAATTCTAAAGAGACTCAGATCATAAATGACTAAATTTTCTAAGTGGGATTTGAGTAGAGTGAATTTCCCCACCTAGGATAGAAAAACACATTTCTATCCAACAAGTGTATTGTTAAAATTCTCAATGATCCCCATCTAGAAAGAATCAGGAGGCTTGTCCCCAATGGGGAGTCCCAAGTAAAACAAAGGAAAGGAAATAATGTTGCATTCCATAATGGCATGTATTTTTCTTTGTCTCTCCTCAGGGGTGTCAACAAAAATGATAAAACTCTTATGCCAATTAATAAGTTGGCCAGTAGCTAAAGTATAGGAGTTTAGAACACCCTTCTTGTTTCTAGCCTCATGAATAGTAGCCTCACCCATAGCAACATTATCATCCAAAAATTTCTCATGCAAACCCACCAAGTTGGAAGAGGAGGGTTGAAACCCTTTAATAGACCCAACATTGATCAATTTCTATACAAATATCCCCATACTTTCCACCATCAAGGTAAATAAAATGGGAGAGATGGGGTCTCACTGTCTCATACACCTTGCGTTATGAAAGAAGGAGGAAGAAGAGTCATTAATTTGAACAACAAAGGAGGAAGTGGAAATAAGTTGATGAATAATCTTGATAATTCTAGGAACAACCCCAAACTTAACCAACACTTTCCTGAGGAACAACCTGTCAGCTCTATCATATGGTTTAGCCATATCTAGCTTCAAAAGAAAATACTGCTTCTTAGATTTAGAAAGAGAATGAATATTTTCATGCACCAAGATAATAGAATCCTAAATTTTCCTACCTAGGAAAAATCTATTTTTCTAAGACAAAATGATAGAAGGAAGATTATTAAGGAGTCTCAAGGTCAGGGCTTTGGAAATGATATTGTAAAATGAGTTACAGAAACTAATGGGTCTGAACTGGTCAAAGGAATTAGCTCCCAACTTCTTAGGGATGAGGGCTAAGAAAGTGGCATTTATTTCCTTCAACAATCTCCTACATCCATAAAACTCTTTCACACTGTTCGAAACATCTTTCTCCACAATGTGCTAGAAAATTTGAAAGAAAAACATCGAAAAACCATCAGGGCTAGGAGCTTTATCACCTTCAAAAGAGAAAATTGCATCATTAATTTCCTTAGAGGAAGGTATAGCACCCAACATTATATTCTAATCCCCAGTAACGACACTTGGAATAACACTAAGCAACTTTTCTTATTTAGAATCCACCAGATTATGATCAGCACTAAGAAGAGTAGAGAAGTAGTCCATGACTTCCTATTTCATTTCCTCCTCCTTTTCCAAACTAGATTTTTCCTTTTGAATATGATTGGTTCTGTTACAAGCCCTATGTTTCAAGGTAGTAATGTGAAAAAACTTAACTTATTTTTGTCACCCTCCTTCAGCCAAGAAACAAAAGATCTTTGTCTCTAGTAGACTAATTCCTTAGAGATAGAAATAAGAAAATTGACCAAAGCATCATTATCGTGATTAATGGTTTCTTCATACCACCCAAACTAATGGATGGAGTCCTGGACTTTCTTTAGAAAAGATTTCGTTGTCTCTTATTATTTAAAAATGTCCCCAAAAATTGTGGTCTTCTAGATTTTGACATTAGCTTTGATGATGCTCAATTTCTTAGCAACTATGAACATAGTTGTGCTATGAACCTTAGTACTCCACAGATCTAAGATTCTCTTCTCCAAGTCTGGGTGAAGGGTCCACATTTTTTCAAACCGAAAAGGGAAATTTCTTTTGCAAAATAGAGGTTCAGCCAAAAACAAAATAGGAAAATGATCAGACCCAATTTTTTGAAAAGAGGATAGAGAGAAAAGATACTTACCATACCATCCATTGGAGATAAAATCTGGGTAAAGTATAACTTAGATACAATCTTTCCCCACTCTACGGTTGGTCTAGGTAAATTTGATACCTTGTAAATTTTCAATATCAAATAGCTCTTGAATATTGATAAAATTCATCAAATAGTGTATGAAACCCATCTTGTTACCCATGTTGGTAGAATAATGTCTTAGATGACATTAATGATGATTTTTTGGAGTATGGTGGTCATTGCTGGAAAACCATTATATATGTGAGAGTGTTTTGAGTAAGTATATGAAGTTATACCAACTAGTACACAGTTATACCCAATCAGTAAAGAGAAGTTAAGTGTGTAAGGAAATTGATAAATAGTAAGATAATTGTTGAACAAAACAAAAGGTGAAGCTCAGATTAGTAAAGGGAGACAAGTTTTGGCATCGGTACATTAGAAGGTGTTAAGACAATATGTGAACTATGATTTGTGACACGGTAGTCTCTAGCAAGAATTTATTGTAAATCTATTACCATGGTGAACACTGGATAAGTGAGATTAAAATCCTCTAACAAGGTAGACTATAATAGGCTTTTTATACTTCTAATAAGGTATCAATCACTCCTAATAGGGTGATTCACCTAGAAAGTACAAATTATAAGCTCTGAATAGAACACTCGTTTCTACTGTAGTGAGAAGATTATGGGTTTCATCCCCACCATGAATTTTCCCTCTGACCAAGGGTTTCCACAATAAAAATAAGAGTGTTATGTGTGTGCATGTTTTTTCATTTGGTTCATTTCACTTTTTAATTATAGTTTTAGTTGTATGCTTCATAGTTTGGAAGTTTCTTTTGTTTCTATTTAAGGGTATTGGTAAAATTTTATAAGTTTTACTAGTAATGATTCACCCTCCCTCTCAGTACCTATTATTTCCAACAAGAGATTCCACTCTCTAGAATAAAATTTTGACAACTTGGGGAGTAGATCCAAGAAGATGAAAAGATATAGGTATGAGAAACAGCTGGAGGCATCCAACAAGATGATTGAAGAGTTGAAGAACAAGCTAAACACTTCATTGGCCAAGAGGAAAGAGTTGTTTGAATACATGAAAGAAAGTCTAGACATCATTGATGAACTATCTAAAGGAAGTGTTAACTTGGAGGAAGCTAAGGCATTAATAGAAGATGTGATGGAAAAGAACAAGATCCTGACGGAAGAAGAAACCAAGATGAAAAGAGAACAAGAAAGTCAAGACATAAGGATGTGTGAAGTACTTGAAGGCATGAGAGTTGTTGAAGATGCAAAAAGGACTCGTGAAATTGAAAATCAGAATACCAAAGATCTTATCAGAGAAAAGGATGTTATAGTTTAGTGGCTGACATGTGAGAAGCATGCACTGAATGAACAACTAAGTGATGAAAACATACAAATGTGTGCTGAAAATGAAACATTGAGGCAGTAAAATGAACAACTAAAGAAGTACATGAAGATTGAAAAAGAGACACAAAAAATCAAGCAATATGAACAAAGCATGTAGAAGATTGATAATAAATTGAAAAATCAAAGGTGACCTACGGTTACTTATGGACTAGGATATACCGGTGACAACATATTTGAAAAGAGAGAATCATCCAAGTCTAGTGTTGAGCAACAATCATAGATTCCTAAGGTTTATAATATTCCACAAGGAATGAAGCCTACTAAACCCGCTTTCTACAATTGTGGAAAGCCTAGACATACTCCTAATGTATATAGGAGAAAACTTGTGATTATTTCAAGAACTACATGTTTTGATGGTTATTGTTACAATTGCAATAAGTATGGTCATCAAGCTTATAAGTACAGATCAAGAGTCAATATTAGATCATCTAAATAGAGTTTCAATGGCTAGTGTAACACATGCAACAAATTTGGACACAAGGAAAAATATTGCAGATCAAGGGTACCATCACCAAGACTGGCTAACGAACCAATGAGTGTTCTAAGAAGAGAAAGAAACATGAATGTCAAATGCACTTATTCTGGAAACTATGGAGACATCATTATGAACTATCGATTAAGGGACTCTAGAGGTAATCTTGGACCCTGGAGAATAACATGTATGACATGTTTTCATTTTCACAAGGTTAGACATCTAGCAAGAGATTATAATTAGAGGAACCGGTCACCAAGAAATCAAGACAAGAAAGCTAAAAATAATGTTAATGTTAAAGTGATGAATGAGATGAAGAATACATGGGTGAAGAAGGAAGAAATCAAACAAGATACTAATGCATCCACAGGTAACCCATCATCCTCTAGCTTAGGGGATTTATCCTAAAAATAAGCAAGTTTTTCTTAGGGGTTGAATTTCATTGTTATATCTAACCGATCACTTATAATAATGAGTGGTAATATCAATTTGCATAGTGAGATGCATTGATGTTAATTTTTATGTATTACATAGAGCTGAGTTATTAAGTTTATTTGTTCATCACTAATTTTATCATTTGCAAAAGTTGTGTACTATTGCTACTTTTAGAATTAACCAATAGAGGTTGTAATTGGTAAACTATGACATCGGTGAACTGCATTAAATGTTTTGTACCAAACTAGTCTTTGGACGACCTTTTAAGAAAATAAATTATAGGTTAATCTATTAATTATTCACCTTGCATTTTGAAAAGAGTTTAAAGGAGAAAAATGTGATTACCTATTGTGACTAATTATGAGAATTATCTGTGTTGAATACTTACAAAGGATCGAACTACGAATTTGAAAACCCTATTTGAGTTATTAAGCAGAGTAGTGGTCAATTTTGAAGGTATTTGGTGTGTTTGTGTTTGAGGAAAGGAAATTTACTGAATCATCATGGCATCAAGGATTGCAACACCGAAATTGATTGCGATAAAGGAGGAAGCGAAACTAGAACACTTGAGTTATATCTGTTGAAGGTTGTGGAAGTAGATAAAAATGGTGCACTATCCCAAATTCCACCTCATGTTTTTCTGATTGAGGACACTAGAGCATTTATCGATTGTAATATTGTTGAATTGGGAGATGAAAATATATAGGAGGAATATCTAGAAATGAGAAAAAAATGGATAACTAAAGGAAAAATTCAAACATCTTCAGACGAAGGGTTTGTAACATATTCTGGACTTGCCAAAAATATTTAAGGAGGAGTGGATTCAAGATGTTTTGAGCCATTTTCACGCTTAATTCATATGGTTGGACCAACCGATAAAGATCACAAAGTAATTAATTCATGTGATCACAGGATTCTAAGCTGACAAGGAACCATAAACGCTAAGATAGATATCCACGAAGATGGTTGTGTAACTCACCAACTTGAGACAAGATCATAGAGACATGATTGTAGATGATATAGAAGATCAAGAGGTTTTCTTTGCAACAATGATTATTGAATACAAGGTCTACGAGTCATGTTGGTTAAACAATGTGCCCTATGGAGATATTCATGCCACATACCAAATTGTGAAGGAAGGTATTAGATATGACCTAGCAGAGATGGTGAGAACACACTTGTTGACTACCCTAAAGAGAATATAGACTGGTAAGAAACAAACAGTAAAGTACAGATCTCTTTTGGCATTTATATTCTTTTATGTTCAAAATTTCTTCCCTAGTAAAGAAAAAATAACATGGAAAATAGATAGACCTGCATTGTACAAAATTAATGAATATTTAGGTGAACTAAGTGCAAACCTGAACAATGTCATGTTGGATACTTTAAGGGTTTTCAGGATAGAATGCACAAGTGGTATAGAATTCCCCCACACATTGTAAAGAAATACAGAGATACCATTTTTTCTTGGTTGGCAATTACACCTGTAAAATTCAAGTGGTAGAACCCAATATTTCATGGATACTTGCAATGAGGTATGAAACTGATGAACATTTGTTAACCCTGGACATAGATGCATTATTGAAACTATCGGTTAATGAGAAAGCAAAAAGGTATGGCACATTTGAGGAAGCTTATGAGAGAATAACCTTACAAATCAAATACTAGCCTAGAATGGAAATGAAATCAAGTAAGATTATAATTCAATTGGAAGAGAAGTTTAGAACTGGTGAAGGTAGTATTTGCACTAGTGAGAAAAGATGAACATTCCAGATGCATATGCAAAGAGAAAAGGAAAGGAATTAGAAATAAAAACTAAAACTCTAGAGTTACCATCGGTGGAAGAAACCGAAATGGAAAAGATTGATGAAGGTAAATCCTCTGACCCTAAGCCACCTGGGGTATCACAACCTAAAAAAACCAAAAACATATGAAAAGAGAAAAACTTGAGGAAAGACCAAGGCCTCTCCTACCAAGAAGAAGAAGGAGAAGAAGAAGATACAGGTAGATAGTAAGAAAAGATATTCAAGAAAGGAGATAACATACATGGGGAAGTCTGGTAATAGTAAATTCAATAACCCTAAGAGTTATACTGAAGTTTCCAAGGTAATAAGAGAACATGGAATGATAGGTAACATTAGTAACTTTATGTTCTCTAAATTGTTTGATGAAGACAAGAAAAAAATTGAGGATGCTATTGTATTTCACTTTCACAAATGCATCAGAGTGCCTATTCAACTTAAAGATCATATTACTGATGAATTATATGAAGAAATTAATATTAGATGAGAGTCTACACCTGAAACTGAAATGGAAATAAGGGAAAGGATGCTTTTTTATATTGCAACACATTTGTAAATAGAGAAAGTGAATGAAGAACTTGAAAAGTATAAATACATAATCAATATTGGCCACAGGACTGCAAGACTATTAGCTAGAAAGGAGAAGGATGTTGAAGAAGAAACAAGGGTGATATGGAAAAGTATATACAACATATAGATCTACCATAGGTAAAGGCCACTCCAGGTACATCTAAAGTAGATGATACTTTTACTTTGAAAGAGTTAATGCGAGATATGTTAGATAGTATTCCAAATGTTGCTAGACTCATATTGACCTAAGAAAGGACTCAGTAGGTGATGTTATAGTTGAAGACCTAAATGATAATACCGAGTATCCCATGGTTGAATATGAAGTTGAAGGTATATCACTTCACTCACCACTTGATATAAACCCGATTGAGATCAATGATGATGTAGTTAATACTGAAACAAATAAGATTGATGAAAGAGAGAAGGGTAAGGAAATAAAATAGGTGATAGAAACCATTGACTAATCAAAGGACAAAAAAGAGAAAATCAAGGATACTAACCAAGGTGAGGAAAAACCAGAAAAATAGGTTGTGCAATAAAAATACCAAGAATAAAACAAAGAGACAAATATGAAAACTCAAACAAGTAATATTATAACAGGGGACAAAAGTGCTAAAGATGGATCTAAGAAACCAAAGGATAACACCCCAAGTGCTTCAACAAATAACAGAGAGGATACCGGTGAGAAAAATAAAATGAAGAGAATGGAAGAAGATGAAGAAGAAGAGGAAGAATGATCCATAATTTTCAATTCTCAAGAAATATTTTATTAAGTTAAAGCCAAAGGAAAAGATACTATTTTCAAGAAAGATGGTTGAAAAGGATGAGAAGAACAACATAAGGAAGAAGAATTAAAAAAGAAAATACTGAGGAAACACGTTTCTATAATTGTTGACTTAGTTCTTGATGCAGAACTTTATGAAGAAGCACCTCTATTGATCAACTCAAAACTTTGGTTGATGCAATCACAAGTCTAGATCATAAAATGGAAGAGGTGATTATTAAATGAATGAAGAAGCTATTAGAGAAGGATATGATGGAGAAGTTACTATAGAATATTTCTCTTGAGAAGGTTTCACTGTTTGAACTGGTCAAGGAACTCAAGGAGTCATTACTTGAGGTTGAAAAGTCTTCAACAAAATATCTATTCCGACCATATTCACTGCTGAGATAAAGATAAAGAAGGAAGAGTTGGTGATAGAGTTGGCTACACTTGTCAACCAATTGGATCCATTGTATATTTCTATGATGGATCATACTGCAAAATTGAATGAATTGATATACAAGGAAAGGGAAATCAAGGCATAAGAGGACAACATTAAGACGACATTTATAGAATTGCAAGGATTCCTAACTCTACATGTGGACATCATACAAGCCTATCTTAAGAAAGCTAAAGTATTTATAGGTACTTCAGGCATGAGCACAATTGATAGTATGGAGGAGCTCGCTTCAGGTTTAAATGGTCATCACATTGCCTTGTCGTAGTTAAAGGCATCATGGAATAATTAAATTGCTAGTGCTAAGGTACATTTCAAGTTGGTGTTTGATAAACTCTAGGTTATGAACACCCTTGTACATAAAATTTTGATTATTGTCTTTGAAATTGTTAACAAAAAAGGAGGATTATATAGATGATTACCAATGACCTGAGTATATATTGTATATAGTCTATGGTACAAAGGGGAAGTTATAGCTTCAGGATGAGTATGTAATTAGACATGGAGTATAGGTTTTGAATTTTTGAAAATTTCACAAGATTTTGCCACCAATGCCAAAAGCATGGAATGTTTTTAGAATAATGTGTTAGATAACATTGGTGATTATTTTGCAGAGTATGGTTGTCATTTCTAGAAAAGCATTACATAGGTGATAGTGTTTTGAGTAAGTGTTAGTTAAAAATTTGTCCCTTTTCCTTAATTGAATGAAACTAATTCAGCTAACTCTATATAACCTAATTGGGAAGAAATTTGTTAATAATAGTTGGGATTTGTGTTTATGATCATATCCCTCTACATGTAGGTGAAACTCCCTCTATAATAGTTTTCAATTAGCTCCTCAATAACTAAATCAAGGAAATTGCATGAATAATACTTTTAACCTAAAAAGTATCAGAGACTTAGGCGTTCGTACATTACCATGACATGAACCCAATCAATATAACTTAAAATGAAATAAAAAAGATCAAGCCAACAGACTGATCTACAAGATGCAAAGAGAAGAATTTAATGAAACACGACCTAAATTACTCCCATAGCTCAAAGAAACCCAAAATTAAATCACAATAAAAAATGAACACCAACTGAAGTTACATCCATGTACTCAAAATGAACACATTCAAAGTTGCGATATATATTAAGATTAATCACCAGATCAAAACATGCTTTAAACTATAAAGTCTTCAAGTATCTGAAAATTATGAAAATAACTTACTAACTACAAGAGTATCAAAAAATTAGTTGACCCTTATTTAGTCATAATAAGCCATATAAATAGCCCATAAGCATAACTATTTTTGAGATAAGTTTTAAAACTAACTCCACCACAGAGTTAAAAAGTAAAGTCTTGAGTTCATTAACAACAACCATAATGAAAAGAAAGGAAATAACCAAAAATGGTTAATCTAAAATGAATATCACAAACCACAGTTAGGACTGTGGTGGGGTCGTGGCTGAGGAGGGCTTTCCTTGTTGTTTCCTTCATTCCAGATGCTCATTTGAGAACTTCACCACCAGCTGATGATCGAGAATTACAATATGTGCAATTCTTTGTTTCCAAACCTTATTCTCATTTTGTACCAGTGCAATCTTGTTCTTATGCATTTTAAAGTGATCAAGCCAAATAACCAACATGGATTCCATCTTATCTATTTGAAGGAAATCTTCTGATGACACCGATTTGACCCTTCTAATTTCTTGAATCCTTTCTCTGATTGAATCCTTTCTCTGAAAGCCTTATTCATATCTTCTGACTTCTGCACTGTTTTCCCATCCTCTTTAAAAATTGAACCTCAGTATACTTAAGATCATTGCACTTTACCCCAACCACAAAAATGAGCTCTTTTAAGAGCTTGGCAGACTCTTCCATTTCCTACTTTATAATTGAGTTCCTCAATTCTAAGTGTTTTTGAGATACATAGAGGATTTCCTCATCAAACCTTAGGATAGCTCTCTCAGCTAGCAATTTCACTTTGTAATATCTCTTGACGTACACTATTTGATCCATTACCATAGTCCACTAGGGATTCTCTTTGTTCCATTTAGCCATCTCTACTTCTAGGCTATCTTTCATGGCAATAGCTTCTTCATAGGTTTCGCTTAGAGAATCAATGTATTTGGTCCTTGAATCGAGTATTGAATCCAACCAACTAGCATAGGATTAAAAAATTTACCTATTCCATTGGATCTGCTCCTTGATTTGCTGACTGTCAGGTAGTTTAGGATCAAATGGCAGGGAAAGCTGAGGCGTAGGCAATGATTTTATTTTTTGACTTTTTTGACTTTTTTAAAGGGAAGATGATATACTCATGATAGGACATAGAGATAGGAGTCATTCATATTTTTTCTTGGATAGTGTTCTTGAAAGATGTGAAATAATGGACCATAGAGTTTAGTGGTATGCTCAAAGATGTTTGTGACATAATGACAAAGGGAGATGAAAATGGACGGTTGGATGAAGTAGGATAAGGGTTAATGTGAAGGATTGGATAAGATGGATGGAAGGATGGAATGTAGGAGTCGAATAATATATGGGGTATTGTAATACTTGTATAGGATTAGATGGAAAGGGTGAAAAGTTCAACATTGGCACATACCTTACGGGGTGATGGAGTGATAGAGGAAAGAAGATTTTGGATTTGATGGAGGAATGACTATGAATTTTAGGACATAAGGACCCAAAATGGATTTGGAAGGAGGGAAAAATTTAGATGGAGTGATAGAAATTTTGAATGCCAACTTGGATTTTTCTTTGGGACACTATACTTCAAGAAGATGCTTAGGAATCCACATGGACTTTGATAGATTATTCTTTTGCGGGTCCTTCAAACGCATTTTTTTGACAAGAGACTTAGGAACCCATATTATTTTTGACTTAATTTTTTTCTCAAGGGGCCTTTGTGGCCTTTTGGACATTTATTTTTTCTTTTGGATCATAGTTTTCTTTATCTTAACATGTCAATTAGATTGGACATGTTGATCCTTGATTGCAGGTGGATTGCTTGGTTTATGAACCTTATGTTTGACATCCAAATTTCTTTAAAGGGGAATGTGATTCGTGGATGGATACTAATTGTATGGAGGAGTTTTAGATGCATGGAAGGCTCTCCAAGATATGTTCCTTTGTTGAATTTCATGTGGGAATGGGTACATGGATTGTGAGCTAGTGGATGGAGGAATATATGGATCTAAGATGGATGGAAGGTATGAAGGGGGAGATATATGTTTGGATTTATATTTGGAAGGGATACCAACATCTTTAGAATGAATATTTTTATGAAGGCCATGATAATTCGAATTCTCTTTTATATGAAAGGGGTTTATTATACTTTGTTCATTGAGTTTTAACCATTTAACTTAATTATTTTGAAAATTAGGATACTTTCTACAAGATGCGAGTCTATTTTTAGGTGTAGGAGGTATGTAAGGAATGACATAATCATGAAGAGGACCAAAATGGATGGAAGTGGAAAAACCTATTTGATATGTATGGGGTTAATGAAAAACTTGTACAAATTTGTTTGGATCATGACGGGGATCATTTGGTGGGATAGGATCTTGTAGAGAATATGGAAGATTAGGAGATGGAGATGAAGGAATGGTAGGTTCGTGAGGAGGATCTAGAGGTATGATAGGATCTTTTGGTGGACATGAAGGTGAAGGGATGCTTTGATCTTGATTTAGAAGAGGATAATAAAACTCTATTTTAAGGGTAGTTTTTCCTTGACTATGAATAAGATCTTTGGAAATAATAGAAGGGATGTCATGATATTGCTTAGGAATATGAATTTGAAGGTAAATAAGACTTGGAAGGAAATTTATCACTTGACATGGAAGATGATCATCCTGGATAGGATGCACAAGGATAGTATAATCTTCATGAGACTCTACAAAGATGGGTTCTTGGTAAAAAAATGGACAGGTTTGGTCATTGTTGAGATCTTGATCATGATTTTCTTCATGACTTGTTTCTTCATTCGTTGCATCACCCTATTGAAATTAGGTATGAAAACAGATATGTATGGTAGATTCTTTTAAGGGTTCAATGTTTTGACATGAGAGAGAATGATTTTGAATGGGACTCTCTCGAGTCAGTTTTTCTGGGAATGGAACATATGGTGGCATTGGATCTAGGACCGTTGAATTATGCAAGGGAATTGTATCAAGAATGGGATTAGCTTGGAAATTAATTTTGGATATCCCCTGGGAGGTCTCATCACTAGGTATATCATTTGAATGAAATGGAAAAGATTTATCTTGTAACACTTCAAGAGATGAAGGACATGTGGGAAATATAGAGGCTTCTTTAGGGACAACTTCTTCATGGGAGGCAGATGTGTCATTGGTATGATTGGTTTGTAATGTGACATTGCTAGAAATGGGTAGATGATTTTGATCTTGTTGAAAAATAAGATGATGATTATGAGCCCATTTTTTACGCAAATAATTGAAAGCACTCGACTGGAATTTTTTCTACTTGGGCAATCTTCTTGGTGATACAACATTGACATTTACATGTTGTAAGTTACTTGTTGACTGAACATGTGGTATGATAGGTTTCTAATTGATCATGGTAGATTGATGTCCGAAGGATGACGTATTTGTAATTGTGTTTGATTGGTAAATGCTTGGTGGTATATTTGAGGAAATCAAAAGATGTTCATTGACATGTGATGTGATCGAAGGCATATAGTCAATAGAGTAGGGATATAAGTACTCTATGGTGTAATACTTTCATTGAATTTGATTTTGAATATCATTTAGTTGAGTTTGTGGGTCTTGCATTTATTGCAAGAGGATATCACTTTGCAATTGTTTGTGTGCCAACTAGGGGAAATTTTCTGAATAAACAAAAGGGTATATGTCATCATAGTAGTTGGGTGCTTGTTCTTATTTATATGGGGGAAATAATTTTAAGTATATGTCATCTGGATTGTTCCATGTTTGATATTGGTTACTAGTCTTTAACTAAAAGGGTATTGAAGAGACATTTTGTTATTCATTTGAAGTGTTTAGAATGTGATCGAAGTTGATATGGTAGGATTCTAAAAAATAAGCGTGTCTTATGGTAAAGTCTAATAGAGAAGGATCTATCTCTATGATGAAGACTTGAGAAGATGATGTTGATTCCTTGGTTCTAAGGACCTGTAATCCTTGATGGCGAACTTAAAAAATTAATTATAAGGACTGTTGAAAACACTTGCAAAGATAAGACTTAAATTAAAAAAAAAATATCACCAAGCACAACACATATTTCAAAAAATTGCTTTATCCTCAAATCTACACATTGAGTGTATATTCTCAAACATTTCCATGGGTTTGGTAGAGGGAAAAACATTCATTCAAGCTACCTATGGTAAAGTATTTCTTCAATGTATAAAAGAGGTAAGCTTGCTTCTTATCTAGGTTTTAGTTAGAATTTCATTCAGAAATATTTAAGTCCATCCCCTATTACAGAGGCCTCCCATATGCATAAAAAATACAATTTTGTGCAATCTAAAAGGACTACTAGACAAGGTATGATTCTCAATCCTTTCCATCATTTAGCCCATTAAGGATAAATACACTTTATTTTAGAGTGGGTTGGATTACCATGGCTGAAATAGTTGTATCCTACTTGGGTCGTTCCCTCTCACCGACATCATTAAGGAAAATCTTGGGAGGCAGGCCCACTATGGATTAATACAAATGCACTACTGAAATAAAATGAGATAAATATGATTCTAGGATTTTGATCATCCTACGAAGGGTGAGATCACATCCCTATTACTTTTATTTTCCACACAAACTAGACATGGTGTTCATTTTTAGAACTTTAATCTAATAGAGGTCCATGAGGTTTGGCATTCTGATCACCTTAAGAAAGGTGAGAGAATAGGCCTACTATGTTTTTTCACAAATAAATGAGGTCTCTCTAATTAAACTATCTGTTTGAATTAAAATTTTCCAAAATAAGAGTGAAATGTACAAGAAAGATCAATAGATTGTAGGGTGCAACTTATTCGATGTTATGCACATTTTTGAGAATTTTTATTATACATAACCTTGACGATCGTTCAAGCTCCTAAGAATCCTCAGTAGATTCCAAAAATGTTATTACAACAAAAAGATATCCAAGGTGAAGGAAAATTGAAATGGTTATCAAATTCAAAATCAACCAAGGATGGGCATAAAAATCAATTGAAATTGGAACAAGTGCACCTTGATTCTTTTGTGTACTTTTGACCTAGTCATCAAGATCCAATTTTTAGATATATTTATGTCCCAAAAAAATTTAAAAAATGGAAAGAATTAACAACTAATGAAAATCACTTGGCTTTCCAAAAATGTAAGAATTATAAGAAAAATTCTATCATTTGTGACCTAGGGAACCAATTTACCATTGTTTGTCATTAAAATTGAAACTATAAAGAAACAACCCCCACTATAATTTAATATATTTTCATAAATTTAAGTTTTTTAGAAAAATTTGCTTATTGGCATCGATAATTATTATTTTTTTTTATGAAAAATCATAAAAAATATATATATTTCGCATAATATTAATTAGAAAATAATTGTTTTTGGAGTGTAGGTGCCTGGTATTAACCTAAACATGTAGTAAACATTTCATAGAAACATTCCAAGCTATTTAAGCAATATGACCAATTTTTTGAGAACCTCCATGCAACAACAAATCATCAAATAAACCTCCATACAAATGTAAAAGATAAATTTATCATATTTTTAGCATGATTCACACCAAGTTCACCAAAAAGTATGTAGGGGTAATCTATAAAGCTCAAGAAAGAGAGATAAGTAGCACTGTATGATAACCAAATCAAATCTACTAAATAAAACCACACAAAACAAAAAAAATTAAACAAGACAACCCGAAACAAAAATATGAAATTAATCAAACCATTATGAATGTATGCCTAAAATATTTTGTTGGTTCTTTGCACTCTTGTTGAAGTGGCACACAGAGTTGATTTCAGCAACACTTGGACTGAGGAGACACGAGAAAACTGAAAATGATAATGGATTACTTGATTGCTTGAATTGAACCTACATTAGATAATTTATATTATTAAAACATGATCCTTCCTATGGGTCTTAAGGGTGTTTCTATAGATTTTAAGAACTCATTGGATGGTTGAGATTGATTTGAGAAAAATAGATTAGATAGATGAGATAAGTAGAGACTAGAAAGATTTTGGTAACTTTAAAAAAAGATTTATTTCCAATTAAATTCAAAAAGTGAAGAGTTATCTTAAGAAATAAAAGATGAGATAAAGATTGAAGGGTTTTTTGATTTCAAGAAGATAAATTAATTTTTTGCTTCAGGATTTGATTGTGTAAGTTTTTTTAGCATCAACATTTTGGATCACATTTTGTGATCCATCATCAGGATGAGAGAGAGTGCAAGAAGTGTAAAAAGAATAAGATGATAAGAAAAAAATTGATTTAAATGGATTGTGGAAATTTGATAATGTTGGAAGATAAATAAGTTTCCAAAATGCAATTTTCAGAAAATAAACGATTTTTGATTTTTTGATTTTGAGAGGATTTTACATTTTTAGAAATTGATTATTTTCAAATTCAAAGATATTATGCATTTTAGATTTATACATATTTTTTTTCTTTTCAAAATTAGAAATTTAGAGAAATATTGGATTTTTTTTTTTTTATTATCTTTTTAATTTAGAAATTAGCAATTTAAGAGATTTTTGGATTTTTTTGAAGATTTAAATTCAATTAAAAATTAAATTCTTGAGAAAGTTGATATTAGAATGAAGTGAATTAGAAATTAAGTGAAATTAAAATTGAGATAAGATTAGAATGAGATTAAATTAATTTGACAAACTAATTTAATTTAGAAGGAATTAATTAGCTAATTTAAGTAATTAAAGGTAATTATTTAAATTATAAGAATTAAGAAATTGAATTTAATTAACTAATAAAGACCAATTAATTAAATAATATTAATTATTTAATTAATAGTGAAGGGATGATTAAATGATTAAAAGATTAAGTAATAGAAAAAAGAAGATGATTAATTAAATTATTAAAGAACATTAATTAGTAGAGGAATAATTAGTAGTTAAATGTGAGGTCACATGAGAGTCCAATTTTTGGTGTCTACAATTCTTTGCAAGATTGTATTTTTCTTCATGCTCTCTGGCTAGTTTCTTGTGTTCTCAATCTTGGGAAGGTTTTCCAGATCAGTGAAGCTTAATGACTCATTTCTTGATGATATTATGTGTGTGTCCAACGTAGTTCCAGGATCATGACTCATGTTCCACTCATTGGAAGGAGATCCTTATGATTTGGGTCCTGACCTATGTGTTGTAATATGTTTTCTTTTCATTGGGAAATTTATTCTTTCTTGGCTGACCTGATGTTTGCAAAGCCCTTATATACTCTTCTAGTTGATTTCCATAAGATAGAGAATTGAGACAGAACATAATAGAGTCCTAGCACCTATACAGATCTGACTAGAGATCGGATAGAAGAAAATACCTATAGAAGGTTCATGTAGTAGTTATTTTTGTAGGCAGATCATATAGATAGGTAACCTACTGAAGGTTCCAATCAGGCATGTATGCGTGGAATGTATTTTTTCTTGCAGTAGTCTCAGGTAACTTGTTTTATGTTAATAAGGAGGTTGATCTTGCATTCAATTCCTTGTTCTATATTTGGCTTCTGTTGCGTGAATCTTTTTGCAAGGCTTTGCTTGAATTCCATGAGTTTTCACTATCCTTCACTGCATCAAGTGGTACGAGAGTAAGGTTTTCAACCTAGAGTTTTTCTTGTGGGGTGGCTAAAGAGAGGATCTGACCTACACCAGTTGAAGATTGTAAATATGACCAAAATAAATGTTAGAGGTGGAGAAAAAAAAGAAGATCCAACTGTCTTGGGCATATTCATAAATTTTTTTGCTATATTTGAAGGGATGGAAACAACTCAGGGGAGAGGAAAACATATAGAAGATTCAAGTGATGAAGAAGGAGATGAACAAAATTAGGCAAGGGAAGGAGTGAACAATGATGAACAACTGAAGTCCAATTTGAAGAAGAGAGGTTCATCAGAGCCTTGATTAATGTGAACAAGAGACCTCATTTCAAACACCTGACTATCCTAGTAACCTTGATTTTGATGAATTAATAGATTGGATCATAGGATGGAAAATTACTTTGAACTTCAAGGAACGACCAAGGACAAGAAGGTAAAAAATGTCTACACTAATTTAAAGGGACATGCATCCTTATGCTGAGAACATTTGCACACTAATCGAAAGAGAAGGGCTAAAGACAAGATCAAAGCTTGGGATAGAATGGTGAATAAATTAAAGAATACATTTTTTACTGAGGATTTCCAAGTGAGTCTATTTTTGACATTGCAGAACTTGAAGCGGATAGACTTAAGTATTAATATTTATATTGAGGAGTTTTATAAGATGAAAATTAGATAAGGTCATGTAGATGATGAATATGAACAAGTTTTATCACTACCTTAATGGTTTAAGGGTGTTAATACAACAGGAAATTAGTCTGATATAGATTAGGAGTGTGGAAGACGCTTGCATGTGGGCTTTGAAGGATGAAGGAAAATTGAAATGAAGGCATTAACAAAGGAAAGTGGTTAGAGGAGGAAGATTTCATAGTGGCTGATCCAATACTAATTCTAGAGCAGGTAAATCTTTTGCACAACATGGAAGAAGTGAGTCAAAATCTAAGGATAATAATTAATACCGAAGAAAAGATAGAGGTTCCTATCGCAATAAAGGAAAAAGTAGTGGTGATAGATGGAAGTTCAGTGGAACTTATTTCAAATGTGGTGAAGTGGGACATTAAGCCTTTGAATATAAATAAGGAAACCTTGAAAAGAAGACAAAAAGTAGTAGGTAAAAAAATTGTCAGATGAGGAGTCCCCTGGATCAATAAACAATAACCAAGTAGAGGATGGAGAAAATTTGATAACTCAGAGAACCCTATACCAATAAGAGAAAGATATAGAACCATTGCAGAGGAACAATTTGTTCCAAACCAGATGTAGGATACAAGACAAGGTGTGCAAATTTGTCATAGACAATGACAGTTATGATAATCTTTCCTTGGAGGAGTTGGTTGAAAAATTTAATTTGTAGAGATTGAAGCATCCTAAACCATATCAGATTGCACTGATACAAGATGAACACAAGGTACTCGTATAGGATAAATGCATAGTTCAATTAAGGATTAGGAAGTATTATAATGAAGTTTTGTGTGATATTAGGCCTATGGATACATGTCATATCTTTTTGGGTAGACCATGCAAGTATAATAGGAAAGCTATACATGATGGTAGGAAGAATGTATATACCATTGTTTCTAATGGAATGAAGAAAAAATTTCTATCTTTACAAGAACCCCTTAAGTGAGAAGTATGTACCAATGCTCAAATTTCTTTAGTGGATGGTGGGAAGTTCTTAGATGGAATGAGGCATGCCAATCTATTTTTTTCTTTAGTACCCAAAAAGTCTAAGGAGATGGTATCAGAAGAACATCTAGGAGAAATCACAGGATTCTTGAATGAGTATGCATCTACATCATATCAAAAAATGTTCTTGATGGATCACCACCTTCGAGGAGTATTATCCATTTTATGGATTTGGTACTAGGGGGTTAGTTTTCCTAACAAAGCAGTATATCAAATGACACTAGCAAAAAATGAAGAACTTAACAGGAAAGTGAAAGATTTTTGTAGTGCGGATTAATGAGAGAAAGTATGAGTCTGTGTGTAGTGCCTACAATTTTAGCACCTAAAAATGATGGAAAATGGAGGATGTGTCCCGATTCTAGAGCCATCAACTAGATCACTTGTATCAAGTACCATTTTTCTTTTCCAAGGATGGATGATTTGATGGATTGTTTGAGTGGAGCTAGATAGTTCACCAAAATAGATTTGAAGAGTCAATATCATCATATTAGAATCAGAGAAGGTGATGAGTAGAAGACCACATTCAAGACAAATGAAGGATTTCATCAATGGTTGGTAATGCCTTTTGGATTGACTAATGCATAAAGTACTTTCATGAGGTTAATGAATGAGGTTCTGAAGAAATTTTTAGGTAATTTTTTCATTGTGTATTTAGATGATATCTTAATTTTTAGCAAGACTAAGGATGAGAATTTAATACATGTTAGACAAGTATTGCAAATGTTAAGGGAAGATGAGTTTCTAATAAAAATCAAAATGTGCACTTTCATCAAAGAAGAGTTAGTATACCTAGGATTTATAATATTTATGAAGGATTGAACATGAATCCCCAGAAACTAAAAGCAATTTTTGAGTGGAATACACTAAAGAATAGTGGAGAGATAAGATTATTCCATGGGTTGGCTAGTTTTTAATGAAAGCTCATTACAAACTTTAGCTCAATTTGTGAACCGATGACTGAAAGCATAAGGGGAGATAGGAAGGAATTCAAGTAGACACATTATGAACAAAAGATTTTTTAATTGCTGAAGTAGAAGGTGACAAAACAACATATTTCAAGTAGATTTCAATGATAGTTGAAATGCAATTGGAGCTGTCTTGAGTCAAGAAGGCAGACCGTTGCATATTTTAGTAAAAATTTGAATGATGCTAAAAGAAGCTATTTAGTGTATGATCAATAATTTTATGCCATAATACAAGCATTGAAGAAATGGAGACATTATTTTTTTTTATCTAGGGAGTTTGTATTGTATATCGATCATCAAGCATTGAAGTACTTGAGCAGCCAAGGTAAGTTAAATCAGAGACATATGAGATGGGTCAAGTTTATATAGAGTTATACATTTGTGTTAAAACATAAGAGTGGTGTGTCAAATAGAGTTTATGATTCCTTAAGTATGAGGTGACCTTTGCTTACTGAAATGAATATTGCAGGGTTGGGATTTGATGCATTAAAAACATTATATGAAGATGATCCATATTTCACCGAATCTTGGAAAGATTGCAGAGAACCTATTATTATAAACACAAGTAAGTGGTTAGATTATTTTATTCAAGATGGAATATTGTTCAAAGGAAGTCAGTCGTGTATGCCTAGAAGTTCTATGAGAGATAATCTCATTAAAGAGAAACATAGTGGAGTATTGGCATGACATTTTGGAATTGTTGAGATAGTAGCTTCGGTAAGTGAGAATTTATTTTGGCCTCAAGTTCAGAAGGATGTGTGAAGTTTTGTTCAGAATTGTAAAGTGTGTCAAGTTGAAAAAGGTAGTAGTTAGAATGTGGGGTTGTATAAACCTTTGAGTGTACCAATCAGACCTTTGGAAGATATGAACATGGATTTTGTGCTTGGTTTTCCACAGACACAAAGAGGTCATGATTCAATATTTTTGATTGCAGACAAATTTTCTAAGATGGCACATTTCATACCTTGTAAGAAGAGTATAGATGTAAGGCATGTAGTAGATATATTTTTCAAAGGTATTGTGAGATTACATGGATTACCTAAAAGCATTATTTCAGACCAAGATAGTAGGTTTTTATGCTCTATTTTGGAGAATACTTTGGAAGTAGATGAAGAATGATTTAAAGTAAAATTCTACTTTTCATCTAGAGACTAATGGATAGTCTGAGGGTGTCAAAAAAAATTTAGGGAATTTGTTAAGATGTTTAGTTGGAGACAAGCTAGGGAATTGGGATTTAGTGTTGCATCTAGTAGAGTATTCATATAACACTTTAGTAAATAGGAGCACATGAAGAACACCACTTGAGATAGATATATAGTTTTTAATCCTAAGGGAGTGGCATAATTGAGAGATATCAGTCAAGATGTTAAGAAGAGTGTTGAAGGAGAAGAATTTTTAGAGTTTATGAAGTAATTACATGAAGGAGTTAGAATTTTTTTGGAGAAAATGAATCAAGCATATTAAAGGAGAGTAGACATGAAGTGAAGACATAAGTAATTTCAGATAGGAGATGAAGTCATGGTATTCTTGTAGAAGGTTATATTTCTTGTTGGAACTTATAACAAGTTGAGAATTAAGAAATTTGGACCCTATAAGATCTTCAAGAGATTTCATTTGGGGAATGTATATGAATTAGAGTTACTAAAATACATGGATATATCACCTATATTCAATGTTTCTGATTTGTATGAGTATCATGTATCATATTTTAGTAGTAGTGATGGATCAAATGTTGAGCAACAGTATCCTAAGAAGCCTGTGGACCGGATAAATAAATTTTTTGATAGAAGGGTTGGTAGAAGTACAAAATGTAAGTGATATATGGAATATATTTTTCAAATTGAAGGGCAGACCCATGGAAGATTCTTCATGGATTTCTCAGGCTGAGGTTGACCATTTTGGTTTTCCTTTGGCCCTAGAAAAGTGAGAGGCTCACTTTTCAAAAAAACCCTGGGTGTATAATGTAGGAGCATCCTGGGATCTCAACAATCTTGCAAAAACCAAAAACATTTTTTTCCGATTTTCCTATTTGATCAGTATTTGAGTTTCTTTCTGTGATCATTCTATGCATATTATTTGTGGCTATAATCCTTACAATATTTTTTTGGCATCATGTTAGACCTTCTCCTAGGTTCGTGCATCATTTTGTCTCTTTGTGCATGAGATCTTTCATATTCTCAGTAGGATTGTGTTGTTCTTTGTGTTTCTGGCTAGTTTATGGTGTTCTCGACCTCACAAAGGTTTTCCCAATCCATGAAGCTTACTATCTCATTTCTTGATGATTTTATGTGTGTGAATGACCTACTTGACCTATTCCACTCATTGCAAGGATAATCTTATTATTTGGGTCTCGACCTGTATGTTGTAATAGTTTTTATTTTCATTGATAAATAAAATATTTCTTGGATGACCTAATGTTTGCGAGGGCCTTATATACTCTTGTATTTAATTTCCATAAGATAGAGAATTGAGACATAATATAACACATTTTTAGCACCTATACAGATCTGACCTAGATATTGGATGGAATAAAGTACCTATAGAAGGTTCATGTAGTAGTTTTTTTGTAGGCAGATCGTACAGAAAGATAACCTGTTGAAGGTTCCAATCAAGCATGTATGTCTGGAATGTATTTTTTCTTTCAGTAGTCTCATGTAATTGGTTTTATAAAAATAAGGAGGCCAATCTTGGATTCAATTCCTTGTTCTTTATTTGGATTCTATTGTATGATTCTTGCTACAAGGATTTTTTTGAACTCCATAAGCCCCCACCGTCCTTGACTACATCATCATTATTCCAACAAAAGTGATAAATTGTGCACGAAAGGTGAAGTCAACACAAAGTGGAATGTGATAACTAATAACATCACCTGAAGTGGAAAATATCTTATGTGGTCCCTAAATAAAATAAATTAATGTAGGTGTCTAAGTCCCAAGAGAATGAAATAATGGGAAAAATAATTAAACACACCAAATAATATGTCTCACCAACCTTCTTAAATATCTTATTTGTCTAGTTTTCTTCAGGGACATTTATCAAAATAGAGTTTTCCATACAATATAATTAAACCCTTGAGTTTATAGCCTATAATTTGTCATATCTAGAAACCTTTGTTATATTTGTAGCTCTCCATATATTATAATAAACAACATCCTTCTAATATCAATATATTAACATGTCCTCCATCTATAACTTCCATGTCCCAAAATTATTTCAAGAAATGTTTTTCACATCGATTCTCCCTAATGAATTCCTACAACTTTATGACAAAGTATATTCTACACAATCTTCCACTCAAATATGAACTAGGTCAAAAATCCCAACAACCGACAATAGAAACCAAAGTTGATCAAGTTATGGTTCCCCTTGTAACAAAATAAATGTAGCGAGACAACTTCATTTACTAACCTTGAGAGGACTATTATGGAAAAACTATCTTAGATCTTTATAATAGCTATAGAAAATTAAATAAATAGTGTGCATACCACAACATAATCATTTGTGTGGGGAAAGCCATTTTAGGAGAAAACCCCTAATTGAAAAAGTAATTGTTGTATTATTCATAAGAAAAAAGAATTGAATATACCTTTAGATAAATTTTCACATATGAATATAACAACCTCAAGATTTTGTATGAAATTAATCATCTATTTAAGACTCTTACACAAAAACTCCATCTCACACACTAAAATATAGGAGATACAATACATTAAAATAAGAAACACTAGTATAAAACCATGGGCTTAAGCCACTCAACATGTACGTCTATATTACTGCTAATCCATGGTTCCCTACAATTCACCTAAATATACACCAAATAATGCAGCTTGGTTTGTAGGTTATTTATAGATCTAACAAGTTTTATATTTCCTATATCAAAACACCCAATAATTGGAGGCCACGGGTTTTGAACCAAGTGTTTGATTGAAAAAATCTTTGAAGGACCAAATAGAAAATGATGTCCTCTATTAAACTATAACCATAATATAGTAGTTATGGACACTTTTGATCTAATTTGGAGACTCTAAGGTCTTCAAAATTGACTTCAATTCTTTCTATAGCAACATAAAAAATAGAAAATTTAATATCTTAAAACTAGACATGATCTTGTAACAAAAATTCACTAACATACTAATATAGCCCGTACAAAGAATAAATTTACTAAAAAAAGTCATCGTATACATGAATTCAAGATTGAGACAACAATTTCCTAACATTATGAGACTCTTCGTTGATCTTTACAACCCAAATTGCTTTAGGAATCGTAGTTACAAGGACTTCAAGACTTAGTATTCCCCTAATTGATATTTTCCTATAGGGTTAGGTCCTACTTTTTTGGGGAATATGGACCATAATGACCCTTTTGGGACTCATTCCTTCTCTCCAATTTTAAGGAACTCCATTCCATCTGCTTCAACATCAATATGCCTAGGGTATCAGTCTAACTCCTGAAATCAGGTAAAAACATTGATGCTCCATCTGACAATACATTCCAGTTATAGATGTTTCCAAAGTTAAATTTGGGTATTTCATACAAATTCTAGATTTTTTATTTTCATTTCCCTAGTTAGTTCCTCTACTAATGGTCTTGGTGGTGGTTTTGTTACTCGAACTAGATTTGGTGTTGGTGCCCATGTTGGTGTTGGTGATAGTATTGGTATAGGTAGCTCCTCTACTAATATGGAAAATAGAAAATAGAAAATCAAGACTTTGACCAAATTCTTTACCAAACATTAAATTTTGGCACATTGTGGACAGGCACATTAGTAATTTTGTTTAAGAATTCTTTGGCTCAAGAACCATTCTTAAAGAAATTAATGCTACTTTCATAGCCTTGATCCCTAAAACCCCAGGTGCTGATTCGATTGACTACTTTAGGCTGATCAGTTTATGTAACTCGGTGTATAAAATTTTCTCCAAGGTTCTTACTCTTAGACTACTACCTATCCTTCCCCATATTATTTTCCCCAAACAGAGTTGATTTGTTCCAGGTAGGAAAATTCTTGATTCCATCATAAAGGTTCATGAGGTCATTCATTCTACCCACTCCTCTTCTAACCATAGTTTCTTGCTGAAGCTGGATCTCTTGAAGGCTTATGACTGGGTGGACTGGGAATTTTTGGTTAAGATTCTCCAGTCCTTTAGTTTATGTGATAAATTGTTGCAGCTTGTTTCCTAGCTTATCAACACTTTGATGGTGGCGGTTATTGTGAATGACTCCTCTTCCTATTTCTTCAAGCCTTCTAAGGGGCTCCATCAAGGTGATCCCTTGTCCCCCATTCTCTTCTCTATTCTGGCAGAGAGTCTTGGTCATTATTTTCAGAAACTAGCTTCAAACGGTTCTTTAAAGGACCTAATTCCTTCCTCTGCCTCAAGACCTTGCTCCAATGAGAAATTTGTAGATGACACGGTTATTATGGGGTCTTCTACTATCCAAGAGGCCAGAATGATCAAAAATGCTCTTTCTATCTATTCTCAAGCCACAGGTCAAATTGTTAATTGGAATAAGAGTTCTCTGTATTTTATTGATACTCCAGAGGAAAGACAAAATATAATTGCTAGAATTATTGGGTGTGAAATTGGTGCTTTTCCTACAACCTACCTTGGTCTCCCTTTGGTATTGAAACCTCTCGACTCCTTTTGGAAAGGTATTGTGGACATATTCAATAGGAATTTAGCGGGATAGAAATGAGCTCTTCTAAGTCAAGCAGGAAAACTCCAACTTCTAAAATCTTCTTTGCAGAGTCTCCCCATCTATGCCCTGAGTCTGTTTAAAATCCTTGGAAAATTTGTAGATATTATTGATTCGATTTAGATAAATTTTCTTTGGTTAGGAGTGGAAGATAAAAAGAGACTGGCTCTTGTGGCTTGGGACAAGGTTTTTACTCCAAAGAAGTGGGGAAGGTTGGGGATTCGACCTTTAAGTGTTACTAACTAGGCACTCCTGGCTAAGAAGATCTGGTGGATCTGTGGTGAGAAAAAAGAATGGAATGAAATTATTCACAAAAAATACCTCTTCTCCTTCCCTCATATTTTGTACTTTATGATGTCTAATGTGAAGGTGCAGGGCTCTTTTATTGGAACTGCATCGAGCAAGCTAAGGAGACGACGTTTAAGGGTGTTAAGTGGCTTATGGGTACTGACAAGAGAATTAATTTATAGGATGATTGTTGGGTTAAATATATTCCTCTAAACTTCATTCCTGCTATTCAGCCTTTTATTGATATATGTAAATAGAGATTTGGCCCGTGGGCTAAATATTACTAGTAGAAACAAACCTGGGTTGATATTTTTGAAGTACATTTTTCTCTTCAGTCCTTGATGCTGGATCAGAATGTCTGAAAAGTGGACTCTACTAAGGAGGATAATTTGATTTGGGGAAAGCTCCCTTCGGGTCTCTTTTCTATTTATTCGGCCACTGAGATTTTGTTAAAGCCTTCGGACACTCTTCCCTTCTTGGCCCAGGTATGGGATAAATCGCTTACTCCTAAAGTCAACATATTTTATTGGATGGTTTTGCAGAATAAGATTCTTACCATTGATAATCTCCAAAATAGAGGCATGATTCTGCCTTCTAGATGTTTTCTTTGCAAGAATGTTGAGGAATTGGTTTTCCATATGGCTATTGACTGTCTATACTCCAGAGATGTTTGGTGCCTTACCTTGCCATGCTGGAAGATTTGATGGGTTTTCCTGAGTAATATGGAGAATTTTTTCATGTAGTGGAGAAATGCAACAGTTCCCATGGATAGGTTATTATGGAACATCATTGCCCCTCATGTCATTTGGAAACTATGGCATGAATGCAATGACAGAGTATTTCGTGATACTGCCCTGCTATCAGTTGTGATAGCTGAAAAGATTAAGAGAAGTATCAAGGAGAATTGTAATGTATTTAATGGAGTTATGATAGATTTTAATGCTAGAGTTACTACAGGAACCAGAACTGAATCTTCCTCCCTACGGGAGAGTGCCATTTGGCTTTCCCCACCTCCTAGCTGGATTAAAGCCAATTTTGACGAAGCAGCGAAGGGGAATCTGGGACCTTCTAGATGTGGAGGTATAATTTAGGATGACATGGCCAACTTTCTTGCTATTATGGTGTTCCCCATTAGCATCCATACCAAGCATGTGGCAACGGCGATGGCTCTCCTTCAAAAAATAAAAATAATTAATGAGGGAATTCCCTCGATTGTGTGGATTGAAGGCGATAATATTGCAGATGCGCTAGTAAACATCGCAGTTAAGGACAAGGTCATCATGACCTGGAATGGTGGTAGTGATTTGACCGTTGAGGTGAAGGCCAAGTTGGCATATGATCTGACTCATAGAAAGAGAGAAGATTTGGAAAAAATCAAAAAGCTCTCATGAAATTACACATGTCATTTAATGCAGTAAATAAGGTTACAGAAAGGCTTGTCTTTCTCATGGTTACAAAGTGCAGACACACATATACTTGCACTTTAAACAATTTGAATTTGGCTATTGTGCTCTACCTTTGTTGTGTTTCTGCCATTTCTATTGACAACCTATTCTTTAAAGGTATCATGGGGGGTGGGCTTAACTGTAAGGAGCTGTTAGAAATAAAAGAATCAAACAGATGTCTGGGATAAGATCAACAAGGGTGTCCTCACTAACAATATGGAGCATCTTCATGGATCTAAAGATGTTGTCAAGAAATATTTTGTCGAGAGCTTGAAGGATGACACTGTAGTTATCAAAGGAATGGTTGTCAAGATTACCAAAGACCTAATTGTCAAGGTAACTAGTTTGAATACTAAGGGCTTGAAGTTCTATAGGGACAAGAATATATCCTAGAAGGCTATTCAGAACTTCACAAAGGATAAGGTGGAAGCTGAGAGTCTGGTGAAAGATTCTGGGGGTTTTATGATGTCGAATCCATCAAGGAGTTATGGGAAAATGTGCTTATGACTGTTATGGAGTACATCTCCCTCGATGGGAGGTATTAAAGGGCTCATTCTTACCATTTCATGTTGTTCTTTCATTTCTGACATAAGGTGAGGGTTTTGTTTCCTTTATAACTTTTAAATTCTCTCCGTCATAGTATTATCAACCACAGGAAAAAAGTGAGCAAGCCCATTCTGCATGAGGGCTTGATTCTCCTTATTGTAGAGCATGTTAAGAAAATTGCACTTACCAATCCCCTTATTCTCTCGCCGAGAGACTCTGGCTCTACAAAGGCCTTGGGTAAAAGGATTAGGGTGGGGGAGGATATGGCAGAGCCGATTGTTAAAAAATTAAAATTTGATAAAAATAAAGGAATGGATATAGACTCTGATGGTGAGAGTGTTGACGGTTATGAGGAAACTGATTATATCCCCCAATCCCAGTCTGATGACAAGAGTAAGGAGTCTCTTTCGGTCTTAGTGAGTGTTTATGGAAACAAAGAGGACAAGTCTTTGTTTTCCCATATCACTAAGGAAAAAGGGATTGAACCTGAAGACATCGAGGAGGATGTGGGCGGCCAGAAAGTTCCTATATTGGTCAACTACGCGAGCTTTGAAGATCATGATGTACCCATTTTTCTGAAGCTCAAGGTGGTCATGGAAGTGCAGTCAAAGAAGGAGTATGATACCCCTCGTCAGGACACTACTGAGAAGGGTAATATCCCTTCAAGTTCTAGGAAAATTCCTTTTTAAATAACGTTCGATATGCAGGAGCAGAATGTACAACTCCTTCAAGATGACATGGACGAAAAAATTGAACCTCCATTTGGAGTGCTTCAAACTGTGAAGGAAATGTCTATGTACTCATTTTGACTTATGAAATGGGTATGTAAGGAAATCAAAATCCTCCATCTCAGCTTCCATGCTTTGTCTACTTGAGTGGATTTTATTCAAGGTAATTTGGATTCTGGGTCAGCCGGGATTGATGGAAAAAAAGAACAAGGAGGATGAAATAATTTGAAGATTCTACGACATAGATTTGACATCCTGGAGAACACTCTCAAGAAGCACATGAAGGATAATAATATCTTTATGGGTTCTCCCATGGAGTGTTTTAACTCCATCAAATTGGAGTTGGATACTGGTTCCCCTATTGTCAAGATTGAGGATGATAAAGAAGATATGGAGGATGCAGGCCTGGGCAAGCACACACATTCTGCCAAAAAGAAGAAAATCCAAGACAGGATTTTGGAGCTATCGGAATTCAATGCTGCCATCAAGAATGTCTCTGAGGCTAAGAAGGAAGTGGAAGGCACTCTCCTGGAGTTTTCTTAGATCCTGATGTTCCCCTACCTTTTGTTGGATAGTTTTTTGGTTTTTGGTTGCCGGGTGGCTTAGTTGGTTTTTGGTTTTTTCTCTGGTTTTTTGTGTTGGTCCTGGGTTTCACAGGCTAGGTTTCAGTCATGTTTCTGTTTAGCAGTTTTATTTCCTATATCTTTTTTGTAATGGTTGTAAGGGGTTTCGGGTCCCCATAAAACCTATTTTTACTAGCAATCAAAAACTTCTCTACCAAATATCATTTTTTTTCAACTGAAACCTCCTATTCTCTTCCTAATGATAACCTGAAGAGGATATTCATCATCATCATGAATTTTGAAACAAGATAGAAAATTTTTATACACATAATCATATTCTTTAATCCTTGTATTTGTCTCATTTATTACCAACATTTTTGGCTCAATTTGGGCCTCTAACTTCAAGTTCTAGTGTTGATAAATTTTTAGGGGTGTCTTTATTAGGTAGTTCTAGGAAGAATAAATTCATGGCTAATGTAATCACACTCCATGAAGAACTAAGAAGGGAACATAGGAGCTTCAACATAATCAACTGTTTACTAAGCTATTTAATTATTATCTCGTACACAACTAAGTAGAAGATAAATTTCTATCCCTTTTTGAGATATGACCTCTCCTTAATAAAAGAAACATACCCTTTTTAGCATGATGGTTATAAGTTTTTTTAGTACCACCATATACTTGGTCATGATACTAAGTGATATCTGTGTTCGAGACACCTAGTCTAAGACCATATCATTTGTGATGTTAGTTGGGTTAGATATGGGAAACATAAATTAAACAATCCTAGAGATAAGACTAACTATTAATTATAAATATAATCTAATACACTCTTTTTACACACTCAAATATATTTATCTTTGAATTATCTTCTCGTCCATTGTGTCACTATCTTTGTGAATATGCTCACCATCGCTCTAATTTTTCCTCTGAGTTAGAGAACCAAAAGTATGGATATATAATTGATGTATCTTGACTTTTCATATTGTTTAGAGAACTCTTCTCTTTACATCCTTGTCAAGGTCAATGTTAATAGAGTAAAAGGTGTTATGGTTGACCTGTCATGCAAATTCAATGTGATCATGAAGGAGGTAATCTTTATTAAACAACTATATTGGTCTTGAGATATTACAGTTTTGAGGTACTATCCATACACATGATTATATTTAAGTCCCAAAATGGTGTTCACCACCTTGATGGCCCTTGTGGGATTCAAGGAAGTTTCTAATATGGCCATTTTTATTCTTTAATATAACTTGTTACCTATGAAACTAGTCATCCATGACTAGTTTCTTTGGGTTTGGTCTCTTTGGTGTTTCATAAGTGATTGATGTTTTCGCATGAGGGCATTGTGCATACATCTAGGATACTAAATATTAGCCATTATTCTTGTATTGGATCTTCCCCCTTTACCATTTTGTCTTTCCTTAGTTGGAATTTTCCTTCCTCCTGAGAATCTACTATACAAAGTCTATCACAAATATAAGACAAGGTAGTAATAATTCAAGTCAATCCATATTGAGGCTCCTTTGGTCACTCTATGCTACAACATGATTCATCTTTCACTACCTCTCCATTAGGTTTCAAGGACAAGTCCATCCTTTGGGATATCACCCCTCACATACTCAAGGCCAAGAAATATCTACTAGTATCATTTGTTCTTATGATTGTTCCCAACATATACGAAGGAGAGGAACCCATGTTGTTAAATTCTACAATATACCCTTTTTTAGAGCTACATATCCTTGCAAATATCCATTTTCCTACTCTATATAAAAATGATAATGAATCACCATGCCTTCACTTTTCTCTACTAGGACTTGTTTCTTAGACTATAAGGGATCTTCTTATTGCTCTTAGGGAAAAAAAAACAAGAAATGTGTTCATGACTAATATTTATATCTCTACATTTGTGGCACCTCTTATTTCATCAAAATAACCTTTACATATATCAACAATGGTTCAAGTGGCTCCCCCTTTGATAGAGGATGTTGAAGGGTATTCTCAATCTTTTACTATAGGAACCTATCTATGCTAGAACTATCTTGTATGAAATAATAAGTATCCTCAATAGGTGATTTCCCATAAGAGTTAGGTTTCCTTAAATATTTAAGGAAATTCATTAGTGGCTTCCTCTACTCCTTATGCATCTATACCAATAAATCATGTTACGACCACATTTCTTTTTTTCTCTACCTTATGTTCTAATCCCAACTACTTCAAGGGCTATTAATAAATGTACCCCCAAGTGGTTGTAGGTGTTTATCCCTCCCTCCTTTAATCGACCTCTCATCACCACCCATCTAAACAAACCTACATTCTTGAATCCTAGAAACTTGATCCTCATAGAGGTAATGCCTATTATGGCCTTTTCTTCTCTTGTTTCATCTCTCCATATTCATTCTAGCTTTACAAGGGTCTACAAGCCTACTATTATTGACATTAAGCCCCCACTTAAATATATAAGAACAAGTTTAAGTAGGTCCTTATTTCTAAATTATATCATAGGAAATCGATTCCTATTACCTCCTTTTCTACATTTATTCTTGTTGTTGAGGAAGCTCCACCTTGTCTATAGTTTTTAATTTTCTTGCTTCTAGAGAACAAAAATATGACTCCTAATTATTAACATCTAGTTGATTCACCTCACTCTTATACACAATATCTGTTTGAATCACTAGAAGAGAGCATAACATTATTTACTATCTTCACTATAATTGTTGACTCTTTCCTTAGAGGATTTAATTAATGAAGATATTGGGGTAGTGATGTAGTTAAGTATGGAGAAACCCAAAGGAGATGCGTCCAACCCTTGCAGACAACACAACACAATGGAAGAAAATAATAAAATAGGTAAAAACAAGAGATTCATCCTTTTATTATCATCAGAAAATCATTTATAATAGATCTACAACATGCAGTCTTACATGTGAAGCACACATGCCTGATTACACTCAAAACCTTCAAAATCCTAGAAAAGATAAGCTAAATAATCTTATGAGATCATTTTTCTCCTTAGGAATAATTCCATAAGCTTATAAAGTCATCACAACATCTAGTCGGCCTCAAAATATTACACTCTTCAAGAAATGTGTAAATGCATTACACCCAAATAGGCGAGGACCCAAATATTAAAGAACAACTGCTAATTAAGGATTTAAGAGATGCGATCATAAAATAATGTTGGCCTAAAATATAATAATGATTTGGAATGATCATGTTTGATAAAAACAAATGGAAGATTGCAAAACCGATCAGAAAACACTGGGACCAACCAGGAAATGAAGAAGAGGACATATACATAAATAATATTTCATAAATTACATAGGATGAAACCATATGAGGTGTGATCATAGGATAATCTCTAACATGAAGCCTACAACACGCTGTCATGACCGCAACCAAAAATAACAAGTGTAGATCGGTCGCCACCCAAAAAAAAAAGTGGTTAACTAGAACAAAACAACTTGAACAAACTAAAGGAAATCTTTTCGGTTGATGCAATATTTCCAAGATCCTAAGATACTAGTGCATCAAACATCCCAGGTAAAATAAAATGCTCCATAAGAGAAACTTTTGAACATTAACAAGCCATGGAACATATAAATCCCACTCTTGTTTTCTATCCAAACATCATTTTTATCTGCAACTCTCTTCCTCTGTACCTTTGCACTATCCTTTGTTCAATCCATCAATTTATTCCTCACTATACCCACTCTATCATACCCTCTATTAACACTAGTGCTCAAAGTACTACCTCCTCCCTTTTACATTATGAATCTACCTCTATTACAAAGCCTCATCTATTGAGCAATCAAGGTCCTCTTCTGCACCACCTTACCCTTCTTAGAATCACATATCTACTTGCGTTCACCACATTTACTTTTTAGATCCTTTTCCAATCCATACTAACCTCCATAGTCTGCTTCTCTGAACAAAAAATCTTCATGGTATTCAAATTCCTTACACTTCCCCCGTCTACTTACTTCAATGAAACTAAAGTAAAATTGTGTCCATCCTTCTCTATTGTGACTGGGTTTCTTCTACAATCATGAATATCTCCCCTATCTAATTGCCAAGGTCTTCCCAATAGAATGTGACAAGTACTCATAGTCACCACATCACACAATTATTCATCTCTATAGGGTCCAATACTAAAGTTAACCAAACATTTATCTTTCACCTCCACCATATTCTCATCTAAAATCCAACCTATCCCATAAGGAAAAGGATGTTTAATCCTTTTGAATTTGAGCTTCTGCACCATTTATTGTAATACCAAGTTGTCAGTACTACCACTTTCTATAACAACTTTACAACACTTACCTCCTGATTTGCAAATATTCCTAAAAAAGTCCTCCTTCATAAAGGTTTGGATTCCTTCTTACTCAACATAACTCTCCTAAGCATAAGAGACTCTCATATCGCAGGGTCAGCTTCATTTTCCACCACTTCAGCAACAGTCTATTCATCATGTTCCATAAGATTCTATTTACCCATGTTCTTACTAGATCCTCCAAAACATTAAAAATCTCTATGTCATATGCTACCACATTTGGAACAAATACCTTTGAAATCCTTTCTACCATTCCCTCTTCTAGGTATTCCCTAATAATATTCAACTTCAATGGTTTTATTCTCTTTTCCATTGTTTTTAACTTGCTTCTCTTTTCCTCTAAGGTTACCATGCCTCAATTTTAAACTTATCTTCTGCCTTTAATGCATACTGATAAGCATCCTCAATAGTAATAATCTTGAACATGCACAACTCATCTTGAATATTAAAACTCAGACCATTAACATACCTAGCCACCTTCTCCTTAGATACAGCTTTGTGACCATATCTGATAATCATCTTACAGAATTAGTTTGTATATTCCTCCACACTCATTTATTTCTGCCTCCATTTCTACAATTTCTTGAGCAACTCTATTTCATAATAGTCATCGATGAATCTAGCGTTTAACCTAGCAACCATCAACTTACATCTAGTGAATTTTGTCTCACCATGCTCCTCTCTATCTTTCTAAAATTACATCCACCATAAGGAAGCATGAACCTTCAATTTAGTTTGTGCTAACCTAACCTTTTGTGGATCTCATATGTCTTCAAGCTTAAAGTAATATACTGACTCTTCAATCTAGTCTATGAAATCCTCAGGATGCAATGAACTAGGGAAAGTAGAAAAATCCATCTTCTGACTTTTACCTAGTTGTGTAAAAACTCTCAAAAATATCTCCTCTTTTGAAGGGATCTCAACATCTACAGTCTCAAAATATTAAACATCATCCTTAAATTCTTCTTCATTCTTAGGATTCCTTCTCAATATAGTCAACACATTTTTAACTCATTCCTCATCTCAACCCTAAATTATTCCATCATTTGTTGTAGCCTTCTAGGGTTCATCCTTCTTGGGAGCATCTTCCTATTCTCAAGTACAACTATCCCTCCAACCGGTGATCTATCATGAGTTGCTTCTTTGACCAGTGATCTACTAGACACTCAACAAAGCTTCCTTCAATTGGTATGCTTTCAACACTCAACAACCGCCACTATCAATAAAAAAACTCTTCATATCCACCTTGCACAAGTCCTATGTTATTCCAAGTTAGATCTTCACTCTATCACCTCACGATCAATAGGTCTATGGATTCAGAAGTCAGGGTGGAGAAACCTCAAGGAGATAAGTCCAATCCTTGTAGCCAACAAAACACAATGGAAGAAAAAAACAAAAAAGGGTAAAAACAAGATATTCAACCTTTCATTATCATCAAAAATCATTTACAAAAGATCTGCAACATGCAGGCTTACATGTCAAGCACACATTATTGATTACACTCAAAACCTTCACAATCCTATCCAATATAAGATAAATAAACCAATGAGATCATCCTTCTCCTCACGAACAATTCCATAATCTTGTAAATCCATCACAACATCTAGTCATCCTTGAAAAGATTACCTTCTCCAAGAAATGAGTAAATACATTACACCCAAATAGGTCAGAACGCAAATCTTAAAGAACAACCTCTAATGAAATATTTAAGAGATGCAACATTAAATAACGTCGGCCTCAAAACATAAAAATGAGCTTACATGATCATGTTCGCAAAAAACAACCGGAAGATCATAAAACTAATTGGAAAACACAAGAACCATCTAGGAAATGAAGAATAGGACAGATACGTGGAGAATATGCAATAACTAATGTGTGATGAAACCAAATGAGGTGTGATCATAGGATAAGCTCTAGGATGAAGCCAAGAGCATGTTGTCACGACTTCAACCAAAAATAACAAGCATAGATTGATTGCTACATAAAACATCAGAAACTGCCCAACTAGAACAAAACAACAAAAAAACTAAAGGAAATATTTTTGTATGATGCAAGATTGCCAAGATCCTAAGATGATCCCGCATGAAGTAGATTCTTCCTTCACTCTTTTGCTTTGTGAAGCATCTAGTGCTACCTTAATGTTTTTTCCTTTGGGTTCACCCTCCCTTTCCTTATGAAATATTTTGGAAGGAAAAGTACCTATTTATTAATGACTACTAGAGTAAGGCTCCTCTTATCTTAGAATTAGTATGTTACTATTTTTTGTTTCCCCATGCTAGTATTTTTATATTTTTGCTACCTTAGAGGAACCAAGTTACTCTATAAGTATAAAGATATAGGGTATAATATGTTTCATAATCTTCCTCTATTTGTTTCATCATTCTTCTTTTTATTGTATCTTTCATTTTAACACTTGAGGATGACGCAAATTATTGGAGGTATTTATAACTTCTTCCATGTTGATAAAAAAATTTAATTTATGTTTGTCTTCATGTGAGTTTATTCATATGACATGACCACTGCGGGGATATGATGAGTAACTCATGAACACCTAATATATACATGTCTTAATGTTATTTCCATAAATTATAGTAACACTAACTAATCAAATTCTCCAGTCTCATAATCTTAGAAATATTTTTGTTCCCCTATATGTAAAATATTCCATATTGAAGGGTGCAATAATATCTACATGATTATTTTTTATCTTAAAATATTTTTTTAGTCTCTATTTTGAAATATGTCTATATCTATAATCTTAGGTTTTTTTGTGAATTAGGGCCAAACCACTGCAATGCTTATCTATAATCATATTTGTATTTTAATTATTTGTCGTATAGCATAGTGTTTACTAGTCACATATATATTAGTTGCATGATTATCTAGCATAACACAACCTCATACACATATTGAGACTATCTCAACAATGACTAATCTCAAAATATTTTTCTGATCGTGTTAATTATTTGTATCAGTTTTTTCTTTCTCATCTAACATATTTTCCTAAAACTAATATGGTGTGATGGTGTATCTTATATTTTTGTCACAAAGGTTTGAATTGGATCTCTTCCATAGGGGTAACTCTGTGTAGGCAAAATAATCCACTTCCCCTTTGAATCTAGGTATGACCTTCTCAACCCTTTCTCTCTACTTGTAGCAAGCACTTTTTGATGGTTTCTAAAGTGGGGGTAATTTATAATGTTGTAAATTATACCTAGTAGGATTTTAGGTAATACAAGGCCTTTACAATAGTCAATTCAAGATAAAAAGGTCATTTTTCATCTTTATCATTTAATTCAACCCATTCCACCACCTTTTGTCAGTTTTCCACCTCATCACTCTAGTAGATTTATTCACAGACACATACATGCTATATATATGTCTCCATGCCTTGAATTCAACACGCAAATATTCAAACTAATGGTTCTCTTTGAAACATTACAATTGCTAATTGTGGTAGTGTAACACCCTTCTATCCACACCCACTGATTTTAGTAGGATGCCCAATTTATTTATTTTCTTCCTTTGGCCTTTATTTTGGTGTCTTGTTTATTTAAACAATCTCTAGATATGATTTTTTTTTCTCTTGGTCATTTTAAAAACCTCTCAGCATAGTCTCTCATTTTCAATGGTTTCTTCCATCCGCCATTATTTCCCACATTGGTTCCTTGTTTCTCTTTCTCACTTTGGAAAGCCTTTTCGCCATGGTGTAGAAGGGGAGTTCTCTCCCACTTCCACTCAATCTTTGATCAAGTGACATAGTCTCTTCATTCTTATTCATTATATTTCTATTATCTCCTTACCTAGTCTCTTCATTCTTATTCATTATATTTCTATTATCTCCTTACCCATCTATTTGTTATAACAATTATGAAATCTTGATTAAATAAACTAGAATTATATAGAAATTTGCATGACAATTATACCATCAAGGTATTAAGACAAACATTCCCCCACTTAATATATTAATCCTAAAAATATTGCTTTTTTCCTACCTTAGGGATCCCCCATTGAGGCTTACTTAATAAAGCATGTTGATTCCATATTAAGCATGAATACATATTTTGAGAAAAATTTAACCTCAAGATGAAAATATTGAATCAAGTAGAGCTCCATGGACTTACCTTTTCAACTCTGGTAAGGGTGGACCCCAAAGATAAATCCTTGATCTCTCAATCCTGAACTCTCAAATCAAAAACCTCAAATCATTCTTCACAATAATCCATATTGACCTCCTCGCACACACATATCCATAATGAGCTATCTCTAACCCTAATAGGGGTGATAACTCAATCATATTCTCATGTTCTCTGAACAACCATCAATAGTCAATCTCTTTACAAAACCCCAAAAATGTCTTCAAAATATAATATTCACAGTATGTATTCTACAAATCCATTAGCATTAACAAAGACGACTAAGAAAGAAAGACAAAAGACAAAAATGCATCTCATGCAATCATCATCTCAATGTGAGAACATATCTTGAGATAATGAAAATTCCTCCATCCTTTATTGTTATTAGCCTCCAAAATGATGCTATTTTAGATTATCCATTTGATATAGTAGATTAGCATTTGGAGGCCTGATAGAGATGTTCTTCAAACTCCAGAGTCATCTTAAATCTCTTTCAAGGTATCTTTCCTAGACCTAATAGGGATTCTACAACCCTAATCCTAAGGGAAAGTCACCAAGGTATCTACCCTTCTCACCAAGAACCACTCTATCAACAAGGTATTCTAGTACTCACTGAACCTACAAGAGTAGATTCCTCCTTAACAAACCAAACCACTCACAATTATTTGCCGGGTTAAAATATCCCCACATTTGGTCATTTGATAACATTCTTGAAGACATGGAATCATCATCCATCCATCTACCCATCGAGTTCCTAAAAAATAGGGAAAAGCCTATTGGCTTCTTGTAGCCCTATCCAAACACAAATACTGGTTTAACTCACAAACTTTGTTCAGAAACCCAAAACCTAATCTTGGATTCAGATACCCATTTTGAAGTTTCAAATTATTTTTAGGGTGTGCTTGTCTCAAATCCTTCATACAACAGCTAAAATCCCTTCTGAACTTTGTCCTTAAACATAGGGCTAGTTGGTTTAGTCTTTGTATTTTCTTCCACAACTTGATGAATTTGATTCACCAACTTCAACCACTTCTCTGGGGGTAATCTCACCTCCCTATCACCATCCTCCAACTATTGGATTGCTTAATTCAATCCAACCCTTCATTTTCTCCAACTATGATTCTCTAATTCCCTAGCTGAGCTATAGCCAAGCTCGCCTAGAAGAGCTCAAAAATCAACCCTAACTCCTCTACTCCTAAAACCGAAAGAAAATGTATACACAAAGACTCCTAGTTCATTTTATCCATGCCCATTTTACATGCCATTGAGGGAAGAACTTTGAGGAGCCATTTTCTATGTACAGTCTAGAATTGGACTAGTGAACACCAAACTAAAGAAAATTCAAATTGAAACTACAAAAAGAAGACTATTTTCTAAACTCAGTCCACACATAGTTAATAAAAACTAATGGGAAGCTAATTACAATGGAAAGGTACACATTCTAATCCATTTGCATTACTATGCAATTGAAAAAAGCAAAATGTTGTTACAGTGTAGTCCTGCTACTTTACAAAGAGTAAGATTTGTACAAAATGGCATCCAACCTTGGAATCTCATCGTCGAAGTTCTTAAATAGACCTCCTTGGACCAAAACAACCATTTGAACCGATCACTAACTACCTTTAGGACAAAAACAACTTTTCTTGCAAATTTGTCGAGCAACTTTCAAAAGTTGCAAATGTTGTTTTGAGCAATTTTTACATCTTTTTGGCAATTTTGCTTTCTCCTATTTTTACCTCCATGGTTGTATCACAAAAGGTCTAATATCACTTCCTAAGACTCAAAACAACCTCAAAGTGATCTCCTAATCATCTTGGTTGCCCAATCCACATTTTGGTTCAAATTATCCTCTATGACATTACATAGGGCAAATGGACAAAAACTTCTCAAAAACAAACTCAATATTACCAAAGCCTCTCAAAACCATCCTAAAGCTTCCTAAACTATCTAAGCAACTAGGAGAAAACTCAACACAACGAAAATGAAGGGCTTTTAACCCTAGCTGCTCCTGTACCAAGGCCTCATTAGAAGTGACAAAGAAACCCCTAAAATTTAAAACATAATTATATGGATATCAACTGGAAACATTCATAGATTCGTGTACAAAATACATAGTAATTGTTATAATACTTCAAGATGCACTTTCCTTCTGATTCTTTTCACATGGTTTCTTTTTCTACACTATAATCTTCCCAATCTATACAAGTTCACTTGCTTCATTGATTATATCACGATCCTAGTAATTATTAACCAAACTTGGCACAAGTCTAAGACCATTAGATCTCACCTAACTAACTCTCTCTCTCTCTCTCACAAATGTATCATTGTTGACCAATAATAGATGCATCATAAAGTGTTATAAAAAAAATATTATATCCAATAAGCACCAAAAGTATCTTATCTAAATTTTCTTAGACCAAACTTGTTCATGTGCAAACGAAATGTATATTCAAATTATCAAAAATAACTCTCCAATGCATGATAAATGTACTTTATTTTCTTAGATGTCTCATAGCATACTTGAAGAGCTTAATGAATATGCATTTTCAAAATGATAAGTTTGTATTCCTCCTGCTTACTGTAGCTTCTGATGTTTAAGAAGTTAAGTATCTCACCGATGTCACGTCACAGCCAATTGAAATGATCATGCATGAGAAAGTGAATCCTCTTCAACACACTTCTTTAGTGCAACATTTTTATTACGCCAAAGGCGTTACCTAAATGAGATGAGCGACTTGATTTTAACAATCAACGGTAGGACAATGATTAAAATGATCACGATCATTTGATATGCTCTGGCTGCATTGCTAGACTCTATAAATCATATGCGTTGCTTTATTGCATTAAAAAAAGTTGCGCGTCGTTAGTTTAACAACTTAGAATAAAGATATGTTATATTGATTTTACTATATTACGGTAGCTTAGGAAAAAGTGACACCGTTAGTTTAGTAATAGAAAAATACATCGTAACTTGGTGAAAAGTAAATATGAACTCGAATGTTGCATGGATGATATCTTAGATTTTTTTTAATGTGACATAATTCTTATTCGTTCAAGTTTATTTACTAATTATTTAAATATTTAAAATATAAATAATATAGAATATAAAGTATGATATATCTATATTTAATAATTATTTACATTTTATAATACAAAACTATTTAAACAATAAAGTTATTATTTTATTTATTTTATTGTGATAATTTTAATATTATAAAATATATATTTATTTAATGGATTTAATCTATAAAATAGATATATAATTAAATGACAAATCACACACATACATACACACACTAAAAATATGTTGATTGTAAAATTTATTGCTTATTTACTATTGATAATATGTTATTTGATGTAATTTGATATATATTAAATTACTATAATATTTTAGATTAATCTATATCTATATTTAGAAGATAATTCTATAAAGTAGACGTAAATAATGAAATAATAAATATATAGATATTAATTTTCTATCTTAATTCTTTCCATAGCACATTTGAAGTTTATCTTATCTTAAGAAGTTACTAATTCATGATAGCAACTAGAGGAACAAAAAAATTATTTAAACATATTTTTTTATTGAAATAATATTATCTAATTATAATTTTATTATTATATATTCTATCATTTACAATATCATTGAACATTTATAATTTTATATATTAAATATAATTTAAATATATTTTCTATTAAGTATAATATAATTTTAATTTCTCAATATAAAAAATATTAAACATTGTTACCCCAGTTTTTTAACTTGAAACTTTTTAAAGTTTTCACTTCGGCAAGTCATAGTTTTGTTATTGAAAACTCTCATTGCTTTAGTCTTTATGTTTTCCTTAGTACATAATTTTGATCCTTGTGATTGAACCCCACACTTCAAAAGGTTCAAAGGTTAAACATGTTCAAAAGTTCAATAGGTTCGCAGGTTCAATGATTCAGTATGTAACAGTCCAATTCTGCACAAATATCTCTCAGTTCAAAAATGCATCCGAAAAAGAGTAATTTTATGATCATACAAACTAATATGATATATTATTTTATTTTTTTAATGCGGCAATATGGCTGCTCGTCAATTTTTATGGCCCAAGATGTCGGGTAACCCATGGTGAATTTAATAAAAAATAGTTGTATCACTCATTTATGTGAGAGCAATTTAAAACATTTTTTAAAAGGTTTTAAATCAACTTGAGAGAAACAATTAAAGAGGAATTATTTCTTTTTCTTGTTGATAACTTATGCTATAGCAAGAAAACAAGATTATGATTTTATTATTGCAAAGGGGAAGAACATATTTCTCATGATTTTAGAATTGTACATTGAAGTAATGGTTTGTGCACCATTTCTTTTATATTGGAGATAAACAGAGAATGCATTTTAATTATGTGTTTATATATGTGTTTCTTGGCTGCAAATTTGTCAGTGAATAAATGTAGTTATTCTCCAATGTTCTCCATTATTATCTTTAGACTTTGAGCTCCGAGTCATTTGAGTTTTCAAATTTCTCCTTGAATTACTTATTGGAGGTATTGAGATAATGATCTTTTTGCCATTTTTTTTATATTTCTTCTATTTATAAATCTGTTGTTCACATCTGTGTCATCGCTATGAATAGATGTTAGTTTACTTTATTATTTTCCAGTTATAAGCATATCTAGAAAATCTTATCTTATCCAAAGAAGGAATCCAGATACCTTCATATAAAAATTTAGAGAGCACTAAAAATTGTCATTACAAGTGACACAACTTTTGGTTTAAATTTTGTCTTTAAATTGAGGCATTTAGGAGTTATTTTTGAAGATATATTAAAGAGGACAAATTTATTAACCAACAAATTTTTGGTGAGTTTATTGGGGATTCAGAAACAATAGATCTCTCCTTTCTTTCATCATGTTTTAAAGATATCTTTATGTGCAAGGAGACTGGTGACTCTAAATTTGAAGATCTTAGAAGATGTTCCAACGCCAATTTAAGCAAATAAATCAGTGTAGGAAAATAAGGCCTCCAACCTTCAAAGAAGTGCTAGCTGAAGATGATGAGATACTCCATTCATTTTTGGATGCCTACAAAGAAAGTATTACTGAAGTACAAAGAAAGTATTACTAAAGCTGTAAAAATAAATAAAAGTGTGCGAGAAGATTACAAATCTCCACTCTTATGGAAGAGCCTTTGTGTTAGGTTTTACAAGATAAAAGAGCTTGAAGAGGAAAAAAAAAAACATTCAATGCTAATACTGGAGAAGATAATATCTCAATATCTCATCTTAAAGAAGAATTAGGAGTTGATGATGATAATCCTCTAGTTGTCTCAGATTCTTTTCATTCTTAGAATTCTCTTTCTTGAGTGACAAAGAAGTCCAGCCAAGAAAATAATTGAGAAAAGGACCAACGATTGAAAAAAATGAATGTTGAAGATGACAAAGAGGTTCAAGTTCTTTGGAATGCTTTTAAAGAAAACATTTGTGAGGCTGAAAAGAATAAGTTGGACCCAAATAAAGATAACAAATCTACATTGCTCTTGAAAAGTGTACATGAGAGATATTGCCAACTAAAAAATTTCAAACAAGAAACTTATCAGGCTATAGTAGAAAGATTTGTTTTTTAAAGGAGAAGAGCTTATAAGAAGATGATATGCATGCACAAGAGAATGGTCAAATTAAATCTAGTAAAGGTATGGAAAATAGCATTTCATCTTGCATATATCATAAATGAATATTTTCCTTGTGCAAAGGAAGAAGAAATTCTTTCTGTTAAATTTGATCCCATGCTTTTAGAATGCAATGCCCAGAAGTCACAACTAGAAGCATGGACAAGTTCTATTGACCAGTCTGAGGGAGAGTTTTTAATTTATGATGCTCCCTTTGTGTTTTCAAATGAAAATACAATTAATAATGCATATGGAGAAAATGTTACAACAACAACATAAATGGAGGAAGGATCATAAGCATTGGAGAATAAAATTAGACGGGGTGAATATAATGGATTGTATGTGCCAAGAAAATTCAATGAAGAATCAACTATTAGAAACATTCCTCTTTTTCAATTTTATGATTTTCAGTCAGTTGATGAAAACTTGTTTTCTTCTCTTAACAAAGAGATGATTTAAGAAAAGATGTTTTTGAAATTATTGCTGGAAATAATGATTCTGAAATTATTTTACAAAGAGAAGAAAATCATACAGAAGATAAATCTGATTTTTCAAACTATTGTCAGCAAGAGAAATATCATATGGGTGCTAAATATGAAATATTAAATTGTTATGAACAAATGAAGAATGGTCATTCTCAAGTTTCTATTCTAAGCTTGAATTTTTTGTTGATGGTTGTTTGTTATAGGATGAAGTTAAAAATAATGTTTGAGCTGATGGAAATGAATGTTTTAAATAGGTGAGCTTAAAGAGGAAAAGTTGGCTAAATTGGTGATTACAGTATCTAATGACTTTGTGTATAATAATGTTTCTATCAATAGTGATAATTCTGAATTGGGTCAAATAAAGGTTGATTTGAGTGAATAAATTGATAGTGATTTTTCAACTCATAAAAATGAAGATGTTAAATTGGTTCTCAAAGAAGACAGTTGGCTAAATTTATTATTGAAGAAAAGAAATTGATTTCTTTATTGGGTGATAATTTTTTGATTGGTAAAGATAATGGAAATAATGATAAATCTATTTTTTATCAAAAAAAAAAATGATTCAAATAAAGACACACAATATGATTGGTCTCATTTATTTGAAGCAAATTATGGAGGCATATTTGGTTTTTTTCAAAAAAAACCATGAATGAATATGATGAAAACTAGATTTTCGGATGTGAGCTTACACATGGGGACTTCTTATATATGGTGAGTTGTCATTGGACCTATATGATATATCTAAGTTTCCAGGCACTATATGAGCATATATATCTTTTTTGTAGTGGGTCCTATTTTTCCCAGCCGGTCAATGGCTTCACGTGATTCTTTTGGGGGCTTTTTTAAGGTAGGATTTTCTTGCCTTGTATCTATCTGCAATTATGTTTTAACTTTCAGTTTTGGTATTTGTTTCCTTTTGTTGTGTCAATTTTGTTAGAGTTAAATGGGTATTTTCACTTATTAATTAAATCATTATTGATTTAATTATTAAGTCACCTTTCACTTATTAATTAAATCATTATTTGATTTAATTATTAAGTCCCTTTTATCTCTATTTCACTTAAGCTAAACTTTAGGCATGCAATAATTGATTCTTTTATTAATTATTCATGTAACCTTGGTTTCTTCACCCAAACTTGGTTTCTTCACCCATCTCAGGGTTTTGATCTCCTTTATAAGGATTGATCACTTTGTAATTATGAAATCCTTTTTTTTAATTCCATTCTATTTTTATTAAATTAATTGAGGATGTTTCCTCTTTCACAGATATGTTATTTTTGGCCTCCATAGCTTTTGCTTCTCTCTTTCTGTGACAGGTGTTTGCATGCAGGTGATTCTTGGGAGCTGTAGGGTTGATAGTTTTTCATCAAATCCAACATGGTATAAAAGCTCCACCCTTTCATGCCCCTGTTCTCTTCATGAGAGATTTGTCCTTGTTCTTTAAATCTGTGTTTTTGAGAGGTTTTTGTCTCAGATTTTCATGGCTTTTGGAAGGATTTATTTTTTGGAGCACGTTGCACAAAAATTGACATCTAGGTTGTGTCCAGAAGGCCTAAGAAACCCAATTTTCATATAAGGCATGTCCAATTTGGACATAGTTGAAATTTGGGCGCTATTTTTTGCATGGACCGCCCTTGGCACATTTTACGAGGCAAAAGTCCACCTTAATTTCTATGCAACCTTGATTTTTATGCTGCCTCAATCAGGGATAACTTTAAGGAACCCCCCCTCCCAAAATTTATAAAATTGTGGTGAATCACATGTCATTTGGGTGAAAAAAATTTAATAGTGTTGGCGAATTATGCGTCAATCAATGGATATTTGGTGGCG
>MU224884.1:7020414-7039286 GCA_018584345.1 Thuja plicata
ACCCAAGACCCAAGTAGGTCCACAAAACTCTACCAAATCCCTCACACATGAAAATAAGTCCACACAACTCCATCAAATCTCCCAAACATGCAGGATAGCCAACTACCCTGGGATGCTCCTGCATCACTAAACTTGTTATAAGATTTATCCTTCCAAGTTCCTAACTGGAAGACCCACTATGGCCGAATATGACCTGGCAAAGAGGGACCAGATTCATCCACCCAATTTCCTAAGAAAAAGACCCACAATGGGATGTGCAAGGGTTTAGAAACCATCTTTCTCAGGACCTTGTTCATCAAGGTATTTGGTAGAGTCCACACTTTCCCACCCGTCTAATGTATTCCTGGTGCATTACTCTCCCCAAACACCTTCCCCCACCTTGCAGATTGCTCCACAAAATCAGATGAAACCCTGGTCACGCGATCTCCATTAGCAGTTGCATAGCTCATTCTTGATAATTACCATAATTTCCTTTCATTAATATAATAATGTTATTAATAATGTAAATTGTATATTTCTCCTAACACCTAGAATAACACCTAGTAAAACTTAATCAAAATGGTTACTGGTGATTTCCAGGCGACTGGCAACTATCACCATGCTTGGCAGAAATAGGACTTGCGAGAATGGCAAAAACCAATCCTTGATGGATGGCAGACTCAGAGAAACATTTTTCCGCATCAAGGCAGGCAACATCAAAGGGTACGTAATACTCCTGACATTTTGGCAGAGGGCAAAGATTTTATGCATATTTTTAGACAGAGGCCATTCGTCCAATGGGTCTATGAAAATGTAGAGGGTCCAAATTTGGGCCTTTTGAGGGTTGATTTTGCACGTAAATATAGATCTGTACCCAATCAGAAAGGTCCAAATTCTTCAACAAATAGGAACCCCTTGCATATCTTCTCTGGCAAGGTCGTAGTCCAACCTGCTAAACCAATATTCATAAACCCTTATTTCCACATCCAAGAGAGAGGCATGCAGAGGCTCAAGCAGAAACGTGATTTGGTGCCAGAAGGTCCCCCTGCCCATAAGGACACACACCTTAGGGCTCTCTCTAAAGGAAAAAATAAAGCGGGGACCCCTCCCCTCACGGCCCCCCGTGGGGACTTCCAGGGCCACATCTTCTATGAATAAGGAGAGACTTCGAGATGGCCCCTTATCACTCCCCATCCCCCCTTTGCTTCAATCCCCCATGGAAGAAATTTCAAAATCCAGTCTGGACGGGAAAAATCCAAACCTCGGAGGAACCTAAAGGCAGCTGTGAAATCAAGGCCAAAACTCAGTAAGTAGAAACAACCTATCTTTGACATTTGTAATGAACCCCATCGAGATCTCCAAACACAGAGGTAGTTCTCCCACCCAAGGACTTGCACTCAGATTCAACTGCAGAAGAACCCCTTCAACTCAGAGCCCCCTTCAATCCAAAATTGGGCAGACCTAACCTAGTCTAGAGAAAGAAAGAGGGTCTCGATCTATAGAAACGGTTTATCAAAGATAAAGAAGATACATCTATTGTTCTTCCAGAACATATGTTCTGCCAACAGATTTCCAAACTTTGTCAATCGGCACTGGTAGGTACCTGTTCAAATCCTATGTTGTCTTTTTCACAAGTTAAGGAATGGGCTCTCAAATCTTGGGTGGGTTTGTAGAATTTCTTTATGCTTGATTTAAACTCCAACTACTTTGTGGCCCTTTTCGATTCAAAATCATCAAGGGACTCAGTTCATAAAGAAAAATGGTGGTTCTGCTTAGGTTCAGGGCTATGCATAATGGAATGGTCCCCTAACCTATCCATTCAAGCCAAGACATGCCATTTCCTTCTCTTCTGGATCTCCCTCCCGGCACTGCCTCTCAAGTATAGGGATCCAAACATCATCGAAGCATTGGCCAATAGAGTAGGGATTTTTATTCATCATGATCTCTTACCCTTTGACTACACCCATAAGGAGGTTAGAGTATGCTTCCTGATTGATCAGATGAAGGATTTTCCATTGGCCCTTTCAATCAAATCTAAATGGGGTGTTTGGTCTCAGAAACTTATAGTTGAGGAAGCCAGTGTGGTCCTACAGAGACAAGATTTACTGGGCCATTTCAACTTCCAATGCCAAGACTCCAATAAGGGGGATATCAAAGTTTTTAAAGACCCTATCTCCAACCCCCACTTGTGCTCACATTTTAGGAAAAACCAAGCATTGCACTCCAGCCGATCTGCTAGGGGATAGGAAAGAGAATCCTACTGGGATCCCCTCCATTTCTAATGTGGGCCTCATTATCTTAGAGTATTTTCTCTCCCTGCATTATTTTCTTTGGCTTTTTTTTACCTTTCAGTGCCCAACTAAGACTCTTTGTCTGAGAGCCCCAAGTGACTCCCAAAGTTTTCTCCAGGGGCCCCTATCTAAGCCTTCCCCTCCTTGTGTCCCTACCTTAACTAGAAAACCTCCTCCCGCATCTCAATCGCTAAAGCTGTCCAAGGTTGGAGACATCATGGTTGATCTGGGTGACCTTCCACAAACTCACTCTCTTGGCCACCTCCCTAGAACATGCAAAGAACAGTTGCCCCCCCATCTTGGGCTTAGAAGAAAGGCCCCAGCTTCTCTGCTTCTCAAGTCAGCTTTTCCTCCGCTGACAGGAGCCTTCCAATGCTCAATCATGGACAAAGATGCATGTTTAGATAACATGGACATGGATATGGACCTGCTAATAGACTCCTTGTTGCTAGAAATTACTGAAAACAAATTAGATGGTTTTCCCCCACATTCTGCTCAGCTTCCAGTTGTACCAATTGGAACTGATCACCCCCCTCACGAGCTGGAGATCACCGAAACAATAGAAGATGATCAAATGGTTAAATTCGACCATTGTGCAATCTTCCAAATTGTATTAGATCCTTCAAAGGTAGCTAAGCCAGTCTCTTATAAAAGGTCGAGGGGTAGACCTACTAGGGTGAGCAAAACTCAAGAGGAAATTGCTACTGGTACCCAACTAACCATCAGCTTCTAGCGGACCCCAAGGAAATGCAAGGCTGAGGCTTTAGATTTAATTTCTAAACAACTATCAGTAAGTAGGAGGGTGAGATGCCCTCTGAATAAAATATGAGGCTACTATCATGGAATGTTAGAGGGCTCAATGTCCCTAACAAAGCATGCCTTGCAAAAGATCAGGTCAAAGTGGGAGGAGCTGACCTGATCCTACTTCAGGAGACCAAATTATCAAAAGAGGCAGTGTACAAACTATTCTCTTCCTAGAAAAACTAGGATTTTTCTATCTCAGTAGCTACTGGAGCCTCAGGGGGACTAGCTCTTCTATGGAATAGAAACAAATGCCAAATCAATATGATCTCTCAAAACACAAACTAGATGGTGGCTGAAGTTTCAATATTCTCCCTCTCTTTAATAATCATTAATGCTTATGCTCCTATTTCAGTCTTGGGTAAAACAAGGCTTTGGTCATTCCTTTCTCAGCTTCTGCTAGGCCTGAATGATAAGAAAATTATCCTAGGAGGGGATTTTAATGAAACCCTGGGCAAGCAAGACAAAATGGGGGGAGAAAACCCATCTCCAAAAGTCACTAATGACTTCAGGGATTTTATTGATAGCAATCAACTTCTTGACTGCATCCCTTCAAATGGATGTATTACTTGGCCTAATAAAAGAAAAGGAATTCACTTTGTGTCCTCTAGATTAGATAGGTTTCTAATAAAATCCCTCTGGCTTCAGGATCATGGGACCTATCAATCCTCGATCCTATCCTTAACAGGATCAGACCATTTTGCTATCACAGTAGAAATTCAAACAACCATCCCCAATAATCGCCCTCGGCCATACTTCAAAATGGAAAAAATGTGGTTCAGGGACCCACACTCCCTTACATTACTACAAAATTGGTGGTTCAATGCCCCACATATTACTGGCACGACTATGTTTAAGCTCTCTAAGAAGCTAGTTTTTATGAAACAAAAAATTAAACAATGGAATAAAACATCATTTGGGAACATTTTTAAACAAAAAGTTGAGCTTGAAAGGAAACTAGAAGACATTAAAGACAGTATCCTCAGCAAGGGTTTGTCCACCGAAATATATGAGGAACAAAAAAGGATCACAAGAAAGTTAGAAGAGGTGCTTAGTAGAGAAGAAATCTACTAGAGGCAAAGATCCAGACAACTGTGGCTCTGAGATGGAGACAAAAACACTGCTTTTTTCCATATGTCAGCCAAAGTCAAAAGACATAGAAACATGATTTTTCAAATAAAAGATAATAACAGTCTTATCCTCAATCATAATAGAGATATCGAAATGGAGGCAGTAAGATATTTCACCAACCTACTTTCAGCAGATATTCAAGAAAATCAGAACCAGCACACTCCCCCAATCATTAACAATATCTCTTCTTTGGTCTCTCCCTCGGACAACTTGGCTTTGCTTGCACCCTTTACTTTAGAAGAAATCAGACCCACCATTTTTTCCATCGATGCAGACAAAGCACCGGGTCCAGATGGTTTCACTCCTTTCTTCTTTCAAAACTGCTGGGATTTCATGGGTCCAGATATTCTGAAAGCAGCGGAAGAATCTAGAAAACACTCATGCATGCTCAAACAGTTTAATAACACAATGATAACACTCATCCCCAAGTGTCAACATCAGCAAAATTTTGCATATTTTTGGCCAATATCACTCTGAAACATGATCTACAAGATTATTTATAAATCTATGGCCTCTCGCTTGGGTAAATTAATCCCTAAAATCATCTCAGAGGAGCAAGGTGGATTTGTTCCAGGGAAAGACATAGTAGAAGGGGCCCTCATTGCACATGAAGTGTTGCACACTATCCAAGAAGAGGGTCTGCCTACCATGATCCTTAAGCTGGATATGACTAAAGCCTACGACAAGCTAGATTGGAAATTTCTGTCTGCAATTATGACCAAAATGGGTTTCCACACTAAATGGATTAAATGGATTCAAGCTTGCATATCAGGTGCAAAATTTTTAGTAATGATTAATGGGAGCCTGTGTTGGTATTTCTCCTCATCACAAGGGGTTAGATAGGGGGATTCTATCTCACCATTCCTTTTTATCATCTTAGCAGAGGGTCTCAGCAGGGTCATTGCTCATAAAAAAACTTTAGGTCTGTGGGAGGGGATCAACATTAGACAATCTCACCTTTCCATTTCACACACCCTATTTGCAGATGATTCATTAATCTTTGGTAAAGGCTGAGTTAAAGAGGCTAAAGTTATTAAAGACACTCTGGCAGAATACTGTGAGGCATCAGGCCAAAAATTAAATGAAACTAAATCCAAAATTTTCCTCTTCAACATCAATCTGAAAGCTGCTAAAATCATTCAATGAACTTTAGGATTCTCGGCAGCCAATACCCCTAGTAAATACCTAGGCATTCATTTCTTCCAGGGCAAAGCAAAATCAGCATTCTGGGATGGGGTGGTAACAAGAATTAGGGAGAGGATCGCTTCATGGAAAGCTAGATGGCTTTCCCTAGCAGGTTGAATCCTCCTAGTGAAGTCAGTGTTAAGCTCAATACCAAACTATATAATGTCTGTCATCCTTTCCCCCCCAGGGGTGATAAAGAAAATATCCAAGTGCTTAAAAGACTTCATTTGGAAAGGGAACATTGATAATAAGGCAAAAATTCCCCTAGTTTCCTGGTAAAACTTTTGCAAACCTAAACCAAATGGGGGCCTGGGCTTCCATAAACTACATGAGAGGAACCTCAGCCTAGGAGCCAAACTGTCCTGGAAAATCTATGATAGACCTGAGAGCCTCTGGAGCCAACTTATCAGGAAAAAACACCTCGATGCAGACACCCCAGAGAGAATCTTCTCAATTTCCAACCCCCCCTCAGGCTCTGCCATGTGGAATTTCATTATCACCAGTAGAAGCATTATACTCCCCCACCTGTCGTGGAAAATAAATTCTGGATCACAGGCACTATTCTGGGCAGAATCGTGGAACGGCCACAAAAAAATCTCTTCCAGTCAACATCTCCAATCCGCTAGAACAGTGCTTGAACAAGAATGGGGAGTCAAGGTTCACGACTAATTCACACTACAAGAGGGAAAGTACAAATGGAAAGACTTCTCCCACCTCCCGATTCCTCCTAATGAAAAATTAGAGCTCCAAAACATATTAAGGAACAGATTCCTATCCATCAGTAGGGAGAAGGATAGGTTGATATGGAAAAAACATAAATCGGGCTGTTACACAGTCAAAGAAGGGTATAATTATCTGGTATATATACCAAACCAAAGCCTCCCCATTCACAAATTTGCATGGCATAGTGCTATTCTTCCAAAAATCAGTGCATTTACATGGCTCGCCATCCAAGACAGGATACTAACAAGCTCAAGATTAAAAAGACTAGGGATCACAGATTCCTTCCCATGCCCACTATGTGGATTAGTAGAAGAAGACACAGACCATCTCTTGGTAGGATGTGCCTTCACCCAAAAGGTATGGAAATGGTGCCTAAACAAACTTGGGTGGCAGGGCCCCCTCCATAAATCCCTGAAGATTATTCTTCTCTAGTGGCCCCTCCTCCATCAAGAGACTTTCTTCTCCAGTATTTGGTGAGAAACCTCAGTGGCAGTAATATGGAACACATGGTGGGAAAGAAACAAAAGAGTATTCAGACACCAACCTTCCCCTACAAAACAGGGTTATATCTTGGCCGAAAAAAGTATATTAGAAATGGTGAATGCTCATGTGGCTAAAAATAAGAAACTCTCATCCACATTCTCATTTTCCAAAAATGGAATTATTAACAAATGGAAACAAATCCACATTCCATTCCATGGAGTTCTGATAGGTAGAATTCCCAAGCAATAGATCAGAAAAGACTACAAATGGAGACCCCCAGAGGGTAATTTTATCAAACTTAACTTCGATGGTGCATGCAAAGGCAACCCTGGGAGATCAGGTGCAAGTTTTTTCCTGAGGAGGTGGGACAAATTAGTTGTTGTAGTAGCACATTGCAACTTACCAGATGGAACCAATAATCTAGCAGAAGCTAGAGCTATCCTGTGTGGATTCAGACAAGCTTTACGTTTGGGGGTCTCTGAGCTACATATAGAGGGGGATTCATTGATCATCATCTCATACCTATCCATGAAAGCATCAGTTAACTGGGAACTCCAATATGTACTCAAGGAAGTCACAAAGCTCCTTCCTATATTCTCCTCATTCATAATCTCACATTGCTACAGGGAAGGTAACAAACTCGTAGACTGGTTAGCGAATCTGGGGGTAGAAGACAGCGTGGCAGACTGGGAATCGGACAATGTCCAAGTACAAGTAAATTAAATACTATAATTCCTTAAGGAGGAAGTGATGTAAGCCTTCCACCTTGGTTTATCAGTGGTAGTACATACAAAATAAAGTAGGTAATTATATTAATCAACATGTGCCAAACACAACACATCGAACATTTTGAATATATATTCAGGGCAGGGTAGCAGGAAATTGCACCATCCCACATGTGCCAATTACATCTCATCAAATCCCTGGGGTATGTAATCAGGGTAGGGTACTAAAAGGACCTATGGGGGATCAAGGCTCGTACGCTCGTAGGGGCCAATATACAAAAACTCCCCAACACACACATTTGGGCCATCGATACCATGTTAAGAAGCGGTGAGAACTTAAGTGCTTCAGAAAAATCACACGGAAAAGGTGAGTTGGCATCCCTATCACATACTTGTCCTTCTGATTAATAACAAAGTATTAAAATTTCCTCTGAGAGACAAATATCCTCAGAATCTGCAACACGAGGGGATTAAATGGAAACTATGTTCTGCTTACCTATGTCTGAATATGCCCAAATCCACAAGAGAGAGAATATCTCTAAAAATTAGAAACTTGTGGGAATTAATCAGAGTTATTAAACAGGACAGACCCATGTGATAGGCATCATGCTAATTAAAGAAGGGAACGACTCTTTAAATATCTAATCCCTCCACTTAAACCACTACTCTATTTCCTTCAATTGTTATGAAGCGGAAAATTCATAATGGGCTACCATGAACAAAATCTATGAATTTTCTTGAACGTCAAGAACTAGGAAGACCCAATTTTAGGGCCATACATTGATAGATAGATGCAAGTGATGTTTAAGGCCTTGCCGAATAAAATACTGGATGCAATAAAAGGCGTCATAGGGGATGAGATTCTGCTACCAGATGCACTCAGATACACTATATGGGGATAGTTGATGTAGGAGGAAAAAGGCCCCCAACCCACACTTTTGAGCCCTGTAGGTTGTACTTATGTAGTGCTATGTGGATTGCCTTAGCCAAAACATATTCAGGATGAAGTACTTTGCTAGCCATATCTAAAAGTAACATATAGTCAGGGAGCATGTCATACCAATTAGAGAAGAATACTGAGATGACCTAGGAATGGTAGATGTGCGAAGCTATATGGCATACTCAAGCAGGCACTAGAGGGACGAGACCAGGTGAAGTTGCGAAAAGAAGTGTTGAAAATTATGGATATTCTTCCAAATGGCATGGTGGCCAAAGAATTCCTGCTTTTCGAAAGACTATCTACTATCATAGAATATGTCAAATTTGGCCTCTCAGAGTCTACCCCATCAGTGCTATCTCCAACCTCATCAAAGAACTCCCAAGGCAGAAGCAGGCAACGGCAGGGGAAGCGGCAACAACAGCCGTAATGGTATACAAGTAAGAAAATGCCAATTTTGTTTTGTTCTGAGCGTTTTGAAACCATTACTCTTAAGGCAGGCCGTATAGGTTAAGGGCCCCATCAACATATATTCTTAGTATCTTGGGTTGGCAGGGACACCTTCCCCTATTTTTTTTGTGGTAATGGATTTTGTCCAAGTGGAAACTATTTACGTATGTAAAGTTCATGCCTTTGTCCCATTCTACTCTGCTTTTTCCCTTACTATAATATTGCTCTATTTGTATGTAACGACCAAGGATTAAGGGTTTTCTTTCTGCTTCTTTCCCTTATGAGGCCTTGAAGTAGTTTTATTAATATATATTTCCCAATGGCACTGCCATTTTTACCTTTAAAAAAAAAAAATTATTATTTTTAATACAATCTAAAAAAATTTCAATTCGTTTTGAGTTTTATAAAATTTTATCTAACATATTCAAAAAACAATTTGTTGGATAATCTATATTTCTATCTCCGTTTTCCTTAATATATCTCTTCCTCTCTATCTCTCCTTCTTTATCTATATATTTATCTCTCATGTTTCTATCTATCTCTCTCCTCTCTCTCTTTCTCTCTCCATCTCTTTCTCTCTATATCCATTTTCAACCCCATCTTTAGTCGCATGTGGAGGTGCAAAGACCAAAATGACAACTTCAATGAGGATATTTTCTTGATCACAACCACCCAAAATTCTCATCCTTGATCACAGGTTTATAACCAGTTATAAATTAGACAAGTTGGAAGCTTCATTCATGATTTTTTTAATATATTTTCCATTGGATTTTGATCTTCCTTGTTTCTCTAATAGTTGCATGCACTTGGGCCTAATCCAACTTAGCAAATAGAATAGTATTTAATAATTTGGCATCTTTTTGGTACAATCATTAATATTCTACATAGATGGGATGCCAACATATTGTGTTTTCATCCTTGACCCATGCATTTGTCAAGAGAAGAAAGGGTAGAGGTCTAGCTAGAGTCCTTGCAACTTGTTAGTTTATCTTCAATTGCTTAAATATTTTATCTCTTAATTAATATCAAGCTTGCACACACTCTTACCTATCCAAGTGATATAAATATAAGGGGTTAAGGAACCTTGATGGTTTGTTCAAAGTGGAGAGAGGGTTATTGCATCCTCAAGGGACCAAACCACCCTTAAAAGTGGTTCGATATTTCCACTCTACAACTGTTCTTAATGGTTTGATAATATGGATCTACTATTTCTATAGTTTTTTTTTTCTTTAAAAAATGTTTTGTTTAACTGATGTCTTAGTGGAATTTTTTTAGCTTAGCCTTTAGTGAAATTTTTTTAGCTTAGAATTTTTAGTATCCCTTTGATTGTTTAGATGTTTTAAGTGTTTATCTCTTTATGGTTGTGGGCTTTCTCTCCAAGTCATGGTTTTTAATTTTTTCCCTTTTTATTAACTATAATGAGTATGGGACCTTTTCCCACTCAGTATAGTAAAAAAAATAGTAGGATGTCCACTTCTAAGGAGTTAAAATATCTCTACCGTTTAAAAGATACAAAAATGATACTTCTAATGCTAGAAAATACACTTCAACACTCTAAGGAGGGAATGAAGGCCTCAGCAAGTAACCTTCATTTGTTGGTCAAACTGCTAGAGAAACATGTTGGGGACTTGTTTCAGACTCCTATGGAAAAGAGTAAAGGTCCGGGCTCCAGAACAATAGCAAATTTGAACCAGAATACTTCCTCCAGCAAGGAGATAATTGAATTAAAGGCCAGTGTGATGAAAATGACTCAGCTGGATACTAGGATGGATGAAACCCTCTGTGGTTTTAAAGGGTGACACTAAGCTATTTTATTTTGATTCTTTTGTTTTAGTTTATTTTTTTTAGTTTGTTGTAGTTGGTGAGGGGTGCGTTTGTTCCCCTTCATAATTTTTTTTGTTTGTTCTGGTGTTGGAATTTTTGCTATCTTTATAATTCTACACTTGTTAGGTTTTGGGTCCCTGTAAAACCTATGTTTACTTAATTTTCAAAACAAATAATACTTCTAGAATCCCATCATGGTTAATCATATTATGAATAAAAAGAAAATAAACTTATGTCATAAGACTAAATAAGAATTACCATTAATATGCTAATTTTAAAATTTCAAACTTAACTTAATCTGGTATTCTTGAATCTCTCTCGATAATAATTTGTTTATAAACTCTTATGCTGACTAAAGTGCTTCGTAAGAATTAGGGTGTGTGTCTCATGCTTTTTAACTGCTCACTAAATGAGCTCAAGATATTCTTCACAAAAAAATGGTACAACTATAAAAATACAAATAAGACATAATACAATTTGTTTCTACCAATTTATTTTCCATATTTATAACATTGTTAAAAAAAATAGCCAAAGTTGTGAATAACATATTCTATGATATAAAGATTCTATTCTCGAGGCCTCAAACTATCTCAAATTTCTCTAATACCATGTAAGACCTTCCATAATCTAAAGAGATAAGATGAAGCACTCAACAAACTGGATCCCAAGTCGACTATTGAATAATACATAGAAGAGGAGTACAAATAGGTGAGAATTTCTCCACGAAATGAGGGATAGAATCCTTAAACATGAGTGGTGGAAAATAAAAATCCAAGAGACTAGGATGATGTGTTGAAATGAAATCATCACATCTCTTGTAGACTCCTAAATTTTGACAACCAATTCGACACCTCTCTTGGAACAAGTCAAGTATGTTACACCTAACTATGAAACTACATATGGTTGGAAAAACTATAGAAAGTTGGGACTGAGAGGGGAGGGATGAATCAGTGCCACTAAAAAAATTTCTAACCACATTCACTAATAAACTATATACTATTGTATATTGATTACTGAGTTCATAAATTTTAAATGAAAGTAATATAAAACTTATAAAACCATAACATCTAAACATTAAAGAATAGAACTCGTAACATCATGATTTTGGTAACGCATAAGGGTAATCCTACAATACGGTGTCCTACTTTTTGACTGAATTTGACATTGAAACAAACATTTTGAAAAACAACTTCACTTTCGGATACTTGTTGCAAAACCATTAAGAATTTGAAGATGATGTAAACTAATAACTCTTAGAATTTTGTTTCTAGTTTCTAAACATTTTTTTTTTTTTAAATTGGAATTGATTTGTATCCATTTTTCCTTCTCCTTCAAAATGTAATTTGTCTGAAAACGTACATTTTTTAGGAGTGACACTCACTTTATTCAACATAAAAATTTTCTAAAATTAATAAGAACGTAATTCTTTTGATCTTAGGTTTTTAATACCAATATCTAGGGAATCCAATTTGTTTTGTTCAATTTGGTTGATATTTTCTAGTTTATTTACTTGTGAAGTGACATTAACTGTAATTTGGACATATGTTCATTTTTATCTCTCTAACTTGATATGTATATAGAAAAATCATTTTTTTCTTTTTCTGATAGAAAGGTAACATAAATACCTATTTACTAGATATTTTTCATAATTTTTTTTTCCTAAAATTTACTATTTTCTAGAAGCATCAAACACAGAAGTTGCTAAATGGTCATACTACCTATGTTTAGTAAAAAACAAAAAAAAAGCAAAGTCATACTAAATTCAATATATGTATAAACCATAATCATTGTAAAGATTTCTATGAGAACTATCATCCTGTATTTGGGTTTGTGAAATGAATTCTTTTGATCCCCAAAAAAGTTAATGTCAAAGTGATTTTTTGTCATCATTTTGACCGGTGCAAAGGAGACTTAATTATAGGTGTAACTAAGGAGTAGAGAGATTATAGCAAGGAGAATTTGATCTAAGAGGATTTTACTTAACCATTTTAAATTTATTCCTTCAAATGGGACCTGTCAAGGTATAATCATCATATTTTCTTAAAAATTTGTAATTTCAACAAAAATTAGGATGTTCAAAAAGGTGGGACACACTATTGTGGGTCTACCTAGAAATCCTTGGTTAGAGGAAAAAAATATAGTGGGGATGACACCCACAACCTTCACTAGCTATAGTATAAAGGGTGCTCAGTTAGAGCTTACAATTTCTAGCTCTTTCTTATCGCTTACCCGGTTAAGAGTATAAAAGACTTGTTAGGTCTACCTGGTTAAAGGATCTTTATAATCTCTTCACTTAGAGGTGTACTATATTAAAATATTTACAAAATATAAGACTAGTTAATATCTACCCAGTATTTGGATTTAAATCTCTCAATACAATAGTATCAAATAACTTAATAATGTCTATAGTAAGTGTATGAAATATAAATCTTGATCAGACTCTGTGCACTCTAATGTATACCTCAATCTCAAACTATAAGACTGTTCTTCTCTTCTCTTTTGTAGCTAAATCTTTTCTTGGTGCTTTCTTCTCTTCTCTTGTTCTTTAATAACTTCACTTCAATTTACTCCTTTTACTTTTTTAGAAACAACAACAACTCCTCCAACAACTATCAATTTCATCCAATAAATAGATGAGATTGAGCCTCTTAATCTTATGCATTAGGTACACTATGAATTTCTCTGGACCGTTAGAACTTCTTTTCGGCTTAGTGACCATGTCACTTTTACCTTGGTACTTGTTGTTTTCTTGTAAATAACAAAATTTATTTCATCACTTGATCTATGCCTTAGATCTTCACTCTGAATGATCTCAATCATTTATCTTGTAACAAACTATTCTATGTGCTTGTAGAATCTTAATTAATCCTCTGGCATCTATTAAATATGATCTGGTTGTGTTTTGAATTAACTGTCTAACTTGTTTGAGTAACTCCTCTCTCTCTCTCTCAGTTAAATGAACTTCAATACTATGTGACGATCAACTCGGTATACTATACATGTGCTTGGTGTAGTGTATAACTCGATAACTGTAGGTACTCGGTACACTATTCGTAACTCTTTTACTCTAGTGACTGCACTTAACTTGTTTGACTTGATCGACTAGCTCGGTGTGCATTACCAACTAGCCTAATACTTGACTATCTCCTTTCACCGATTGATTCTTTGTGAATCCATGTCTTTGACTAAACTAATGACAATAAAATATCTTGTAGAGATAACAATCTCCCCCTTTGACATTAGTTGGGAATTTTTGACAAAAAAACACCAAAGTCATCAAAATTTGTAGCTCCCTCTCATAGGTTACTATATATATATATATGACATGTAAATGATTGAATGTTTGATAATGTTAAGTTGAAGATGATACAAGACATTAAAATAGTTAATGGTTTGTATTGTCATTAATGTCAACTCAATATCATCTGTATGGTCATGTACAAAATGACAAAGACTTCAGAGAATCAATGGAACAATGATTATGCTTTCAGCAATGCATAAAAGTCAAGTATTCACTAAGTGACAGACTACACCAACAGAGTGCACACCATCGGTAAAGGCAGAGAAAAAGTCACAATGATGCCCAATGAGAAGAAGACAATATTGCCTGATGAAGCAGAATCACAGGATGCCCGACGAATTAAAGACAGAGTTGCCCGACAGACGGAGATCCTGAAGCTAACTGAAGTTACACCGACAGAACTGGCAGTTGTCACCGACGATGAACTGCAGAATTGACCGACGGAACATAGAGTTCATAAAATGACAAAATATCTAGCTGGTAGAGCTTAAGGATAGACTTAACTATTGTTTTATTTTTTTTATTCGACCATAGTTAAGTAATTGATTTAAAGAAGATTTATATAGTTGGCAAGAAGATAACTACGAGATAAATTAGGAGTTGAAGCCATAAATCAGATTGGCTGGATTGTTTTTCACGCCAAGAATCAAGAATTAAGAAATATCATGTCTATATAAGAGACAAGCATAATTAATTTCCAAATGCAATCATATACACGATAGGGGAGTGAATAGAAAGAAGATGCTAAAGAGAAACTAGTGAAGGATAAACTTCATACAATCCTGATCAATCAAGCTAAGGGAGAGCTAAAGAATTCTGCACACTGACAAATAGTGAAGCATAGCATCACAGAGCAGAAAGTGTGGAGCACAAAGGAATTGAACTGATACATTGATTAAAGAGGTATTGTACTTAAAAGGATCTAAAAATCTGTAATTCAAGTTGTATTAGAAACAAGTCACTGCGTTTTAGTTTAACCATTGAAGCATTAAGTCTCTTAACAGAGCAGGACTTAACTGTCTTCTATAATTGAGTTATATCCTAACAGATTGCCAAAAAAGTTTGATTCATGAAAGTAGCATTGAATTTGCATAAATCCTATTGACAGCCTAAGAAGAAGGTTGATTCAAGGATGGTAGCAAGATTTGCCTAAAGTCTATTGACAGTCTAAGAAGGAGGCTGATTCAAGGATGGTAGAAAAATAGATGTCAGATATTAAGTGACAACCTATGTATAAAAATCCTCTAACAAGGTCGCACTTAACAGTGTGTTTGTAACCTTTAACAGGGTTGGCTCCTAACAGGGCTCACTTCAGAAGAGTGAAAATTTGGGGTACCGGTCCCAGTGGTTCTTTCCTTAACAGGGTTTCCACGTTAAAATCCATGCGTTGTGTGTATGGTTTATTATTTTACATTTCACATATGCATTTTTGCATTGATTGGTATACTCTGCATATTTACTGAGTATCGGTAAATAAGTTTTACTACTTATCGGTAATCAAGGAGAATAAGGACAAACAAGGTAAACTAACAGACAGTTAATTATTTCAAAATATTTCAAGGCATACATCTTGTAGGGACTTAATAATCTGAGGTGTATTGATTGGTGGATTAAAGTTTAAAGGATAAATTTTTGAGGCCAATGATTCACCCCCCACTCTCAATTATTACTAGCAACTGGTATCAGAGCTTGTGTGCGTAGAAGGAAGGTTTAAAGACCAAAGTAAAGATCACAAGATGAATAGATGAGATGTGCCTAAGTTGAACAAAGACAACTTTTCTTCATGGAAAAATAGGATAAGACTCCACTTATCAGGTATTGGCAATAATATTACTGAATACTTAGATACTGAATATGTGTTTCCTATAATACCATTGATAGTAGATGAATTGAGAGTGAAGCATGAGCATAACTGCATGGTTATAGAGCTTTCTTCCTCACTCTCTGATGCTAAATTTGAAGATGTCAAAGATTGAAAAACTGCAAAGATAATGTGGGACAAACTGAAGCTTGTACATGGAGGTGATACAAATGTTCTGAGAGCCAAGGTAGAAAGCCTTAGAGGAAAGTTTGATGATCTTAGAATGAAAGAAGGTGAAAACATCACACAGTACAGCACAAGAATAAAAGAAGTAGTCAATGCTATATGAAGTGTTGGAGGTACACTTGAAGAGGAGAAAGTGGTAAGTAAAATATTAAGAACCTTATTTCCTTTATATGCTATTAGAGTCTCTGTTATTCAAGAAATGAGAGCGGTAGCAAATAATACAGTTACTCTTGATATCTTAATTGGTAGACTGATTTCATTTGAGATGAATAACTTTGACAATAGTGTCTTACCAAGTTTAGAGTCTGCATTTAAATCTTCTGTGAGAATAAGAAAATCTAGTCAGAGACACTTATCTAGAAGAGATAGTGAAAGTGAAGAAGAAGATCTAGATGAAATAGAAGCACTCATGGAAAGAAGAATGTAGAGAGGCAAAGGTAAATACAAAGGCATGTTACCACTTGTACGCTTTAATTGTAAAGAGATTGGACACTTTGCTGGAAAGTGTCCTAACAGAAGAAAAGATGACAGAAGTGATGACATATCTTTTGAGAAGAAATTTGATAGAGGTGGCAACAAAGATTACAGAGGTTACCAACAATCAGAAAGAAAGGATACCCGAGACTACAAGGAAAAAGGAAAGAAGGCTAGATATCTAGCTGCTTGCAAATATGAAGATACTGACACCGAATCAGATGATGACATCGAGATAGTGTTTATAGATGTGAAGGATGATTCAGATGAAGATTAAAGGTATGAAGAAACTGCACTCATATCTAAGGTTAGTAAGAATGATGTCTGGATTATAGATAGTGGCTGCACTCACCATATGATAGGTGACAAAGAAAGATTTAATACTTTTGAGTATTATAATGGTGGTACAGTAAGAATGGGAAATGATACACCTTGTCAAATTGAAGGTAAAGGAACAATAATGTTGAATAACCTGATTAAATGTGAAAATGCTTATTGGGTAAAAGGATTGTATTATAATCTGTTGAGTGTTTCTCAACTGAATAATTTAGGTCACAGAGTAGCATTTGAGAACAAGAAGGAAAAAATCTTCAATGAATCAGGAAAACTGATTGGTACCGGTGAACAGACCAAAGGTAACTTATTCTATCTGAATGACACTAACCCCATTTTCTTGATGACTAGAAATGAAGACATATGGTTGTGACACAAAAGATTATGTCATGTGAATTTTGAAAACATGATGAAAATAAGCAGGAAAAGAAGTGTAAGAGGCTTACCGACAATGACAAAGTCAGACATTATCATGTGCAAAAATTGTCAAAAAGCTAAAATGACAAAGTCTAATTTCAAAAGTAAAACCCATAAATCTGATGACATTCTAGAATTAGTCTATACTAATTTATGTGGACCTATGAGGACAAAGAGCTATTATGGAGATAGATATTATATTCTCTTTGTTGATGATTACTCTAGAATGATGATAGTCATGTTTCTAAAGGAAAAATTTGAAGTATTCAAGATGTTTAAATCGTATAAGGCTATGGTAGAAAAACAAAGTGGTAAGGATCTGAAATGTTTGAGATCAGATAGAGGAGGAGAATTTATATAAGATGAATTCACTAATTTCTATAATGAGCATGGTATAAAAAGACAAGTTTCTGCACCAAGAACACCACAACAAAATGGGATTGCTGAGAGAATGAATAGATCAATAGTTGATTGTGCAAGAACACTAATGATAGAGAAGGACACAACCCAGATCTTCTAGAGAGAAGCTGTCAGTACTGGTGTTTATACACTTAATAGAGTGCAATTGAAGAAAGACACAAAGAAGACTCCTTATCAGCTATGGTATGGTAAAACACCCAATGTAAGTTACTTTAAAATATTTGGTAGTCAATGTTATGTCCTAAAAGATAATAGAAATGGAAATCTTGATGCCAAAAGTGATGAAGGTGTTTTTCTGGGGTATTCTACCAAGAGCAAAGCTTTTAAATGTCTAATCAAGGCTTCTAACAAAATAGTTGAAAGTGAAAATGTGAGGATTGATGAATTTGCAGAAAAGAATGAGCTGGAAAGCACAAAAGAACCAAAGGACTACAAAAATTTTGTATATTGTGAAGAACCCATAAATCTACCTGAGCAACAGTGCTTAAATCCATAACAAAAGAATGTTGCAACCGACGGTCAGAATGGTGTTACTGATGGTCAGGATAATAATCAAGATAATGTGTAAGGCAATGAAGATAAAGATGATACACAAAGAGTTATACCTGTACTTGCAAGATATGTAAGAAGGAACCATCCAGAGGACCAGATCATAGGAGATAAGAAAGCTAGTACAAGAACAATAAGTAAGTCTTTAAACTCAAATTGCTTAATTTGTGAGTTTGAGCCAAAATCTGTCAATACTGCACTAGATAATGAAGAATGGATAAGTGCTATGAATGATGAGATTGAACAGACTGAGAAGAACAATACATGGTCACTTGTGCCAAGACCAGATGACAAGAATATCATCAGTACAAAATGGATATTCAGGAATAAGCTGAACGAGAATGGAGAAGTCACAAGGAACAAAGCAAGACTAGTATGCAAGGGGTATGCACAAGAGGAAGGTATAGACTATGGAGAGACCTTTGCACCCATTGCTAGGCTAGAACGATTAAGAATACTACTTTCTTATGCTGCATACAGAGGATTCAAAGTATATCAAATTTGATGTCAAGTCAGCATTCCTAAATGGAATACTTGAAGAAGAGGTATACACTGAGCAGTCAGAAGGGTTTATAGATCCCAACAAGAGGAACATGGTATGTAGACTTCACAAATCCTTATATGGATTGAAGCAAGCTCCCATAGCCTGGTATGAACAACTTCATTCCTATCTAGTAAGTATTGGATTCATAAGGACTAGTGAAAACAATAATCTTTATTTGAAAGAAGATACTGATGCTAAAACTTTGATTGCTGAAATATTTGTTGATGACATCATATTTGGAGGCAATGATATGCTATG
>MU224884.1:7090391-7101505 GCA_018584345.1 Thuja plicata
TGATGAAGTGATACCTGATGTCTATATGTTTAGACCTATCATGAAACACTGGATTCTCAGACAACTTGATGCAACTCTGATTGTCACAATGTATCACAGTAGTCTCAACTCTTTGACCAAACAAGGCTACTAGCAACTTCCAAAGCCATATAGCTTCACACGTCGCCATGCTAGCTGCTATGTATTCTAATTTTGCAGAACTCAAAGCCATGGACTTCTGTTTCCTGCTGATCCAAGAGACAACTCCCGATCCCAAACTGAAACAACACCTTGAAGTGCTTCTCTTGTCCATTGTACTGCCTGCCCAATCTGCATCAGTATAGCCTATCAACTTGATACCTTCACCTCAAACATATATGATCCCATACAAATCTTTCTTCAATCTGCACACGTGGGTCTCTTTGTTGTGTGCTACAAAGCCTTATGGTTGCTCTATGTATACCTCCTCTCTCAACTCACCATTAAGAAATGTTGTCTTGACATCCATTTGATGGATCTTCCATCTCATCTGTGCTGCAACTGAGATCACAGCTCGTATAGAAGTATACCTGGCCACAAGAGTGAATGTCTCCTCATAGTCTATTCCCTCTTTCTGAGAGAACCCTTTTGCCACAAACCTTGCCTTGTATTTCTCGATGCTACCATCTGCACCGTGCTTGATCTTGTAGATCCAGTGTGATCCAATCACTGCCCTATCTGTTGGTCTAGGCACTACCTCCCACACATCATTCTGCATTATTAAGGTATATTCCTCAACCATTGCATCTCACCAAACCTGATGCTGTGCAGCTTCCTGATAACTGGAAGGCTCACTATCTACCAACTGACTAACTAAAGCCACATAGTCATTAAACTTGGCTGGTTGTTTCCTTCATCTTGTACTCCTCCTAGGAGTTCCCACAAACTCCTGAGTATCCCTCTATTGAAACTCACGGTTCCAGCTGCCAACTGTAGAGGATGAAATATCAACCTCCATATCTTCTTGATGTATTCCCTGTTGCACCAATTTCTCCACACTCTGCGAACTCTCACCACCTGAGCCTACATTTGTACTAGTAACTGTACTTGAGCTTTGCTACCCTTAACTCGATTGAGCTACCCTTGGAGCTTCTGTTGACTGCTTACTCTGATCTTCTGCTGGCAAATCTCTGGACCTTCTAAATGCCTTTTCCTCCATGAACTTGACATCACGCCGAATAATGATCCGTCTGGTCCCTGGAATGAATATATGATATGTCTTTGAGGTTTCACTATACCCAGCAAAGTACCCCCTCTCTGCAGTGTGATCTAACTTGGTATGGGTGTCACCTGGAATATGACAATATGCCAAACTTTCAAATATCCTAAAGTGACCAACATCTGGCTTCTTTCCTGTGAAAGCTTCCTCTGGTGTCATCTTTCCTAGTACTTTATGTGGAACCTTGTTCTGTATATACACTACTATACTACACGCCTCTGCCCATAAGTAGTGGGGCATATCCTGGTCATATAACATAGCCCTTCCTGCCTTTGATATGGACCGATTCTTCCTCTCAACAACTCCATTCTGCTGTGGATTGTAAGGAATAGTCCACTCTCTCTTGATTCCTTCTCTGGTACAGAAATCCTTGAATTCATTTCCTTTGTACTCACCTCCATTGTCAGACCGAAGAACCTTTATCTTCTTTCTTGTCGAATTCTCCACAAGAGCCTTAAACTCTTGGAAGCAACTAAAAACCTTATCCTTGGTCTTCAAGAAGTATATCCGGGTCTTCCTGGAGAAATCATCAATAAAAGTAACATAGTACTCATATCCTCTGAGAGACTTCATTGACATTGGCCCACACACATCTAAATGTACTAGATCAAGAACACCCTCAGATACAGAATCACTCCTTGGCAAAGATGCTTTCACAAACTTCCCCAACACACATCCCTTACACACATCATCATGCTTTGTGCTCACCTCTAGAACACCTGTCACCGTCTCACAAAGAAATCTAAGTGCTCCATGATGAATATGGCCCATCCTCCTATGCCACAGCTCTCCAATATCTCTAGGGTTACTATTGCTCATGAGTGCCTTAGGAGTATCAAACTGCAATATAGAAAGCCAACCACTCCTAACTCCAAAAGATATTGGTGATTTCCAATCTTTATGGTTAATCAAAACATGCATCCCTCTAAAGAGAACATTATAACCTTTATCCTGAAGGACAGATACAGAAACCAAATTCATACCTAAGCCTGGCACATGCAACACATCATGAAGATGAATTACCTTTCCATTCTCCCTCTGAAACTGAATAGTCCCTTTCCCAACTGAGTTGAGTTTGGACAAGTTTCCCAAAGAAATCTGGATACTAGTGCTCTCCTCCTTATAACTGGAGAAGTACTCTCTAACTCCTGTCATATGAAATGATGCTCCATTGTCTATATACCAGACACTCTATGATGTTGAGCTAATCATGCAAGCTATGAGTGCGAACTCATCCTCCAATCTACTCGAGAGCCCATCTGCACTTGCTGAAGCCGCCACCTGCTTCTTACCATTCCTTTGCAGCCAATCACTGACATATTTGCCAAACTCGTGACAACCAAAGCACTTGACCATAGATAGGTCCTTCTTCTTCTTACTTTGAGAATTTGATCCTTTGCTCGACCCCTTCTTTGCTTTCCCCTTACCGCTAGGGCAACATTTTCCTATTCCACCTCACTTTTCTGACTTTTATTGTTGGCACCATTGACAAGACTTAGTCTAAGCTCCTCCTAAGTGAAATCACTTCATAGCCGATCCCAGCTAGGTAAGGTGTCTCATCCATTAATAACTTGAACAAAAACATCCCACTGCTTAGTAAACCCATTTAGGGATATTCTTACTAGCTCGTCTTCATCTGGCTTATCTCCAATAGCTGCTAACTTGTCCTTGACAAGTCTAAGCCTAGTGAGGTAACTTGTAACATCTTCTCCCTTGTTCATCTGGGTATTCCTCAACTTTTCTCTGAGAATCAGCTTCCGGTTCGTGGTAGCATTCTGGTACAGATTTAGAATGGGATCCCACATCTTCTTCATTGTATCTAACTCCGTGATATGTGGAACAATATGGTCCTTGACACCATCAAGGATTATCCTCCTCGCCTTGGCATCATCCTTCTTGTATGCTGCAAGTAGTACTGGATCTGTAGGTATAGCTACAGTACTGGAAACATATTCCTTGATACCATTCTCTTCCAGCAATAAAGAAATTGTGGCTTTCCAGACACCAAAATTTGAGGCACCATCCAATCTGTCCTGATCTCTCAAACCTCTGAGGCCATCTCAAAGAAATAAAAGAAACAATAACTCGAAAGAGGTCAAACTCAAATTTCTTTCCTTTGCCTAGGGTAAACCTTTTCTACCCTCAACACTACTCTGATACCATGTGAAAATTCTATTGCAGTCACTAATTATTAATCTCCTATCTCATAAAGATTATTTAACTGCTGAAAATAAATTTACAGCTGAATATCAAAAAATAACACAACTGCAACTTCACCAATAAAAATATGGAAAGAAATATGCAACACAAAGAACACAATATTTTTGGACAAATTGTCCCTAGAAAAACCCCAAAGGGAAAACCAGTACTGCAGATGAGAAATATATATTAATATTTAGCAAATTAAGAGATACAAAATTCCTTGCCTCTCACTGGCAGAACTTAGACAATCTCCTAACTCCTCCTGCTGATATTCCTCAAATGCTATCCTCAACGCTATCACTGTGCCCTTGCTAACACTGCAAGACTATTTTCTATCACTGCAAACTCATTTGCTAACACTGCAAATGCTCTCCAACTTGTGTTGGTGTGATGTAATTGATGTCTCTCCAAATGCCCCTAGACCCCCTTTTATACTACCCTCGTTGGTAAACCAACAGCTGAGATTAATTATCAATCAACGACTGAGATAAATTACAACCCAACAACTAAACAAAAAATTAATTGCAAGTTGTTGCAAGTTGTCACCTAGGGGAATCAAACAAACAAATAATTAATAATTAATTAATTATTGTTAGCAAGTGGTGGGACAGCTGTCCAAGCTAACAAACTAACAGTTCACATATAATTTATAAATGATATTATATTTCTGCATGCTTATCTTTACTATGATCTTGAATGCTTTGTCATTGCAATAAAAGTTTGGGTGTCAGACACCAACGTTGTTTGTTGCATCTGAGCAATCCCAATGCCTTGGAATAATCTTGATTCCTTTTCTTCTCCTATCATTGAAAGAGAAATTGTCATTTTTTTTTACCTTGTCCAAACTACAACTCCATTAAGAATAAATTAATATCCTGAAGTTGACCTATTGCTATCAGTATCCTCTACTCGATCTACATCACATTAACCAATAAGCTTTAGATGTTCTTTTCAATTTCCATTGATTTCAATTCAGCATCCTCTGTGTAATCTACATCAATATAACCTGTAAGCTTTAGATGTTCTTTTGGATTCCCATTGATTGCAATTCTATGCCTAATTATTGTTTGAAGATGTCAAAAAAATTGTCATGTTCACTTGTTCCTCTTATTATGGTTTGTGGTAAGGAGGTGGAAGAAAATGAAATTTATCATTGTCCATGCAATTCACCGAGGAGACTATTGAACTTTATTCTAATATTATGAGTTTCTTTATTACATTATTTTTGTCTAATGAGAACTTGGAAGTTTTATTGAATAGTAGGATATGGTTTTGGGAGAGCAGCACACCCTCTCGCTTAAACCTTGGTTTCCTTGTTTCAACTTATAGACTGAATCCTTCAAGGTTGTGCATGTTTGGATAAGACTTCCTTACCTCCCTTTCTAACATTGGGATGCTTTCTTTCTTTGAAGAAATTGGCAATGTTGTTAGGCATTTTTTACAAGTGAATGCCACCACATCAAAATTGGGCGCACAAACTTGGCTGACATTTTGAATAGATTTGACATCTTTGAGCCTTTTCTCTATTTGCTCTGTCCCAATCTGCTAATCATTATACCACATAAATGTTCAGTGTATACAAATAGGAGGAAAACACATTTTATTATATATTTTATAAATCACACTTGACAAACTCCTTTAACATTACTAATTATTATACCAAACTCCTTTAACATTACTAATTATTATACCACATAAATGTTCAGTGTATACAAATAGAAGGAAAACACATTTTATTATATATTTTATAAATCTCACTTGAAAAACTCATTTAACATTCACCAACATGTTGCATTACTCTAATCTTGATAAATCACTAAAAAAACCCTTACTAATTTTTAACAGAACAAAAATTTGCAATAGATTCCCAATAAATATTCACAAGTAATCTTGATGAAATGTAAAACCCTTACTAATTTATATGCTAAAATTCACTAGGTCAAGTAAAATATTAGCACAACTAAAAAATAAACCAACCCTCAATCTTTTAGATTGCTAAACAATACTTCTGAATTAGTAGCTTTCAAACAACAATTTGATATCTTCATTTAGTATTACAATTCTTCTGAATTAGTAGCTATTAAAAAACAATTCGATATCTTCATTTAGTATTACAATTCATATAAACGAGCTATTAAATTTGAACCTTCGAAGTATAAAATTTTGGTGACATTTTTATATTATAAAAATAAGATTAGTTATTGTGTTGTTTCTTCACTAATGCTCATGTTTGTTTAAACGAATCCTCAATCTGTTAGCTCACTAAACAATACTTCTGAATTAGTAGCTTTCAAACAATAATTTGATATCTTCATTTAGTATTACAATTCTTCTGAATTAGTAGCTTTCAAACGAAAATTCGATATCTTCATTTAGTATTATAATTCATATAAATGAGTTATTAAAGTTGAACCTTCGGAGTATAAATTTTTTGTGACATTTTATATTATAAAAATAAGATTAGTTATGGTGTTGTTTCTTCACTGACTAATGCTCAAGTTTGTTTCTTTATCTTGGACTCTGATTCCTTTCCCTTTCCCTTTCACCATGATTGTGTTCTGCTTTGCAAAAAAAATAGCCCTCCTATGTAGCCTTTTTGTCACTTAGATGAACAACAATACTCGAAACAATGAATATCACCCAGGAAACAATGAATATCACCCAACTTAAAAAATGAAACACTATTGATTTGTAAACTTAAACTCCAGTTTATAAATTACAGTTGTTGCAAAACATACAGAATCATATTCAATGGCCCACTTCCAAACTATATTATACACCATCACATATAAAAAAATGAAAGCTTCTAAGCACCAAATCAGAATAATCCAATGTCTGAATTACAAATACTTAAGAAATATACTTCTGATTCATCTCTAGGATATGATGCATAAGAAATATATTGGCTGGTGTTGAAAGCGAAACTGATTCTACTAAGGAACTTTAAAAAGAAGATCAGCTGGTGTTGAAAGAGAAATTACTTCTATAGAGGAACTTTAAAAAGAAGACCAAATGCCAATGATAGAGTGAGTGCAGATCATCAACCCCAAGATGGCAAGAAAGTGGAATTTCCTGAAAACATTCAAGAGTAGAGAATTCAAAAGGCTTATAATCTCAAAGGCCATATAGCTGTTATATTAGAGCTTACATAAATTTAAACCAGAGCTGGTACCTGGTTATTGATACATACCCATAAGTCAATCTATTTTCGGGTTCACCAGTTGAATAGACCATGAATTAGGCATGTCGTGCTAGGAAATAAAAGACACCAAGAATGGAAGAGACATAACCAGTAGTGTTTTGGCTCACTTATTACTGACAATTCAATTGTGATGAAGAATTACAATCGGCGAACCCTTGCACCCGGATGGTGCAAGTACTAGTTTTTTGTGATTTTGTCATTTTGATTGTGAAATTCATGGTAGAATTTTGATATACCCTTTTGAATTAGAGATCTCATATGACTTGTGTAAATGGAGTCATTTTTTGGTTAATTTTTTTAAACTTTTAATGGTTTTTGAAAAGCTTGTCCAAAGTACCATAGCGGATCAAATTTGGATTTAATTTGACATGATTTATTTTTTATTATTTGCACTTGATCTCTTTTTAGGTTTGGACTATTGATATTTTATTTATTTATGAAAAATTGAATCTCATATGTTATCATACGTTGAGATCGAAGGATATAATTCTAGGTGTTGGTCTTTATAGTGATATTGGGGCTGATTTTGTAGAAGTTATTTCCTTAAATTTACAAAAAAAGAAAATGTGTGCTAGTCTTTGCTTTTCAATTTATTCACTAGCAGGAATAAATTAAATATTTTACTCTAATATCTTATATCAAATTGTTCACAAACTTATTGAATCTAGGTCAATATTAGATAATATTAAGTTTTAGATCTTTCAATTCCACAAAGATGATATATTATACTCAAAAAAGCTTCATAAATTATTCAAATTCTAACTCTAGCCATCATTTATGTCCTTTGTTGTATAAATTTATGTTGCATTTTTACTCCAGTCTATTTTAAGATTTCAAAATTAAGTTGTTGGATGTTCTTATATTAGTCTCTCTACTCCCTTATAATTCTCCCTTGTGATGTTGTTTAGCCTTTTATTTTATTGTTCTGATAGTCTGTTACTTGTTATTTTGACAACTTTTTTTTTAACAACTTCCTCCTCCCTCTTTTCTGGGAATAGCTAAATTAATTATGAGCCAAAGTGTCAGAACAGACAAACAACACTCTCCTTCAAATATTACCATCCGACCAAGTTGACTATAGCTATTCATGATAAACATACATTTCTTATCTCACCTTCAATGATAAATTCTCCAATTAAATATGAGCATAGAATGTGTAGAATTTAATATTTAATCATCTCTAATTCGAAGGTAAGAAGAATACAATCTTAGAATTCATGTTTGAGTTTCTCCTCTGATCCATGTTTTCTAACATGGTATCAGAGCTAATGGTAAAAGATCATGATTTTTTTTGAAGAGGCTTATAAGTCTAATGGTTTTTGTAAGATCAAAAGTATCGGCCATGAAGTCATACAGGTTGTAGTCAATGGAATACAAGTCTGTTGTTCACCCAAAGGAAATATTGTCGTTTACAATAAAATTTATTGCCCTACAAAGGGACAATGCAAATCAATACGAAGGTGGATCGCTAAAGATTTCTCATCTACTGATAGGACAATGACATTTCTAGGGAGATCAAAAGTTGTTGTTTTGAAAGGTGCCAGGAAAATAGAAGTGAAATGCTGGAGAGTGTTGCGTTATGGTCAATTTCTGCAGAGATAAAGGGTGAGCTCTACCACCTCAATAATTTGGGGAAATCATTACGAGCAAATGGAACTTTTAGCTATAGCTATCTCCTATCGTACCGGCCTATGTTTTATAGAGATAAATATATTATTTCATAAAATTTGTATGCTTCTCAAATATTGTGGGATAAGTTTGTTGTTTGAAGTTTATCAATAGAAAGAGGAGTTGAAGGTGTTGAAAATGATGGTCGGGTTGAAATAAGTACCTGTAAAGGAAAGTAAGTGTACAAGCACAAAAATAATTTCCAAATGTATGATCGTGGCTAACATTAATGTCAAGGAAAATCTCGATCTAATGGAGATCATTGAAGATTTTGGATCAGAGTTAGAGAGAAATTAATCAATTGTAATTGAAATCAAAGAGAGCGTGAAAAGGATTGAAGTTGTGTCGATTTATTCTAGATCTATCCTAAATCATCAAAGTATTGTTTGAATCAATGCATAAAAGAAGAGAAGGAGAAAAAAAAGATTCCCCGTAGTATTAAGATGTAAGTCCACCCCATAGTATTAAGATGTAAATGGACTTAAGTAATAAAATTGTATTTCTATGCAAATAAATAAGAAGTGATATTTTTTTAATGTTGTAGCATTCTATTTATGAATTTGTGCAAGCAATGTATGAGGCTAATAGAGCCTACAAAAGATAGGATCCTTGAGCACTACTAATGTATCTCAACGGAAGGATTTTTATTGTACCAAATTTATTTTGGGGGTGCATGATCGGTTGTACCCAGCACTCCAAAGTATTTTGGCTTAACATATTGATGAACCATGTAGGTGAAAATGATTCATATAGAACTAGCAAATACAATAGTTGTGTACCCATGTATATTGCTAGAAGAATCACTTTTTAGATGGACTCGATAATTGATGTTGGCATAGAAGAAGATGCACACAAATCAGTGAAGAAAGCCTAGAGTGATGATAAAGAAGTGGGTACATTATAAGTTAGTTTTGCCATGGTGTAAGACTTGTTGGAAATACAATAATGGGAAAGCAAGATACTTGAGAGGGGGGGNGTTGGGGGGTGCGGGGGGTGAATCAGATCTTCAAAATTAAACACTTAAAACAAAATAATCCACATTCATACATAAATGAATCTAATGTAATCTCAAATAGCATCCACACCATGAAATAAATAAGACATTACACAATAACTTGGTAACCCAAATACCCAAATAGGTAAAAATGGGGTGGGGATGACACCCACAAAAGTCTCCACTACTGCAGTAATAAAGTGTACCTATTAAGGTTACAATGTTTGATTACAAAATGTAATCTACCCGGTTAAAGGTCTGCTCTGTTAAAAGCTTCAGATCATTACAGTATACCCTGTTAAAGGATTTAAACTTACAATGAAGTAAGCACTCTGTTAAGAGATAAATAAAGGCCTGCTAAAACCACTCTGTTAAGAGATTTTCACCTGATATAATGATTAAAAAGTCTCAAGTATTGATCCTTCGATATGGACTCTGATGCTGATGACGGATCCCCTCTTTTCAGTATCTCTTCTGATCTTATAATTTGATATACCTTTACTCTGCTGTTCACTGTGTTATGCTCTGCTTGATCTCTACTTCTGAACAAAATAACCCTCTATGCATTTCACTTCAAAATGCAGTCACTTCATCAATTACTCTTCTGCCTCTTGCACATACATAAATAGGGTTTTGAAGCAATCTAATATATCTATACAGATCTGACAGTGAGATCTAGATCAATGCTCAAGATCTTATATCCATGCCTTGACGGTAAAACAATTAATGCTTACAATGAGTCATGCATAGGATAAAACAATTAAATGCATAACTAACTCTGTATAAGAATATTAAATGCATACATTAGTCGGTCCAAAAAGTTTATACAAGTTGGCTGGATCACTTATCCTTGAAGTTTGTATCATTCCTAACAAGTATACAAAAACTGTCATGCTCGACATTTAACATCCCTATCTACTCGGCTTGGCAATGTAACTCGGCATACTAAAAAAATGCTCGACAATGTTGCTCAGCCTTGGATAGTTTTAGCTCGGCCATAGTGATAGCCAACTAAAATTGCCTAATGAGATGACTAAGTGTTGGGCACTAATCATCAACAGAACTTTGAGATTAACAATCTCCCCCTTTGATATTAGTGGCAAAAACACTTATCATTACTTGTGTACATTTCATCAAAATATTGCCTAAGTACGCTAAGTACTCCCCCTAGGAATATACTTATATAAAAAATTGTACAATGCCTTCAAAAAATTTATACAAGTGTACCTTTGCTGTACTAATGTATCCTTTCATACTTCATTGCTAACTTTCTTACTAACTTCCTCCTTCTGTAGTACTAAGTACTAACTTCCCCCTTGTTTTTGTCACTGATTGCTGGTGGGGTTAAGTTGTACCTATCGAAAAACTACTTATGAAGCTGCAGGGTGGATTCAAATGTTGTATCCCAACTTTCCTTTGCAACCTTCATAACATCCTGTTTTATTTTTACCTCAGCAGCTAGACTCGCTAAACTCTCTACAGTCAATAGATTTGCACTGCTCTGTGATAAATCCTTTGCTTTTGAGAGTTCCTTATGTATTACCTCCAAATGAGGCAACAAGTTTATCTGAATAGTTATCAACTTGGCCCTTATGCGACCATCTTCAGCCATAAGCTCAGCTACTCTACTTTGTGCATTTATCAACTTATTAAAATGTAAAGAACTAGATGTAGTATATTTACGTAAAGTAGCACCAGTTGATCTCAAATCTAACTGTAGCTTCTCAACAAGCTGTAAATTATCCTTTGTGAAAAATTCAACATCACATAATTTCTTATACAAAGAATAAACATTGGCTGTAACTTTCTCT
>MU224884.1:7101639-7112812 GCA_018584345.1 Thuja plicata
TTGGAGCTTGAGGCATTTCATCCTCTAAGTCAAAAGCCTTTGCAAATATGTCTTTGATGTCATGCAACACCTACTTTTGCTTTTGTTCTATCTTCATCTCTTCCTATCTCTTCTTCCTCTTAAGTAACTCTTGAAGAGTCCCAATTTGTTCAAAAGATAACTCATTGGGATCCCATTGTGGAATCAAAATGACTTCATCTAGTGTTACATCTAAAATCTATGACTTCTTCTTCAAGATCTTCTTCTTCTTCATTTCTGGAGAACATATGCTCGGCAGCATAATATCTTTCCCTTTGACACTTTCAGTATCCAATGCCTCCTTCAATTCTGTCTATATAGTCTGTGGATTTGGCATACCATTGGTTTTAGGACCTGTGGGAGTGGATGATGTAAAGTGTGGTATCTCAACCAAAACTTGTGCTGCCTCTTCTTCCTTAGGCTTATCAATAACATCTGTTGTTACTACTCCACTATCTAAAACTGTCTTCACAACTTCTAAAATAGGTGGATCTTGTGAAGTTACCTCTTGTTCATTTGCTTGCAGTTGCCCTTCACTTTGCTGAGGACTAACAATTTCAATTATTTCCTCAGATGTTGTGGTCTTCCCTTCTTCTGTATCAGTTGCCTTAATAGGCGAGTCAGTGCCTTTTCCACTCAGCATCTGTTGTTCCTCGATATTCAAATTGCTTGGATCATCAACTATATAATCCATAGGATAAACAGAGTTTGTTGCATAAACAGAGTTTGTTTCATAAACAGAGTTTGTTGCATCTAATGCATCGTTGGTCATGTCCTTCTCTACTGCAATTTGATCTTTAATTATCTGTGGTTCAGGGGTAGTCTTTTCTTCAACTTCTTGTGCCTTTGGCTCGGATGTCCCTTCACCAGATTTCTTGTCTTTTGGAATGATCAGTCCAAAAATCTCTTTCTAGATCCTTGTGCTCTGCTATACTAAAACTTCTATGTCGTCCTTCAAAACAACATATCCTCTGAGTTTTGGTACAAACCTATTCTTGTACTCCTCAATAAATTTGACTCTTTGTTTAGAGGTTAAGTCAGGTATTATTTTGGCTAGGGTTCCTTCCTTGATCTGTCTTTCAGTGGTAAGTGAAAATTCTCATTTTCTTGACAAAAATCCATATAGTTCATTAGGCACATGATTTCCTATCTCTGTAGGAGTCAATTTGAAGGTACTCATCATGTCCAAGAGTGCTTCCTGAACTTTGTGCCTATCTACTATTTTGAACTTGTCATATTTGATGAACTTAAATGTTGCTAACCCTGCTGAATTCCTTAAAGTATCACATACCTCATCAATGCTTTCTATTTTCTTGAATTGAGCTTTAGGTATGTTTTTGGGTTCATCAGTTTCTGTCAACTCCTCATCACTATCTGGCCTCCAATTTTATTTCCTTCTTGGTCTCTTTGCTGGTGCACTCAGCTCAACCTTAGGAGCAACCTTTGCTTCCTTACCAGGAGTACTCTCTGCAACTTTTCTCTTACCATATACTTTTGTTTGCACTTCTACTGGGGAAGTAACAGTAGATGCTCTTGTCCTTGGACAATTAGCTACTGGAGACCAGTGGGTAAAAGTACAAACCTGTGTCACACTTTTATAAAGGAAAAGGATGACAACATTCAAATTTGTAAACTTTAACAACATAAAAGTGGCATTTGTGTTTAGAATTTGAAGATGATGTAAACTAATGAAATGTGTAAAATTTGATCAAGTTTAGGCTTATAATTTTTAAAAAAAAATTTGAAAAAATTTTGACATAGTTTTTTAATTTTTGAAGTCCATTTTTTTATTCCTGAAATATGTTGAAAATCTAGGGTCTAGTCCGCATTAACAAACTATATGCAAATAATATTTTTTTCCTCTGATTCCATAATATGTTTTAGATGACATGTATAGCTAATGTATAAAAAAACAAAGATTGGATTTCGTTAAATATTTTGTCTGTTATAACTATCCAAAGTCGGTGTTACCTGAAATCAACATTTTTTAGTCCGCGTTCAATTTTACCTATCAAATCTACACTAGTAAAAAAAATAATTACATATTCTTAAAGAGGACTCTCTCCTCTAGTGTTAAGTATAAAGTTTTAATTTTTCTGACATGATTTTTTATTTTTAATATTTTTTGAATGAGCGTGTTCTTAAATGTTAAAATACCTACTTGAAGTATTTTAAACTTATAATATATTATATGAAACCAAAACATGATAGAAATTACATGACCATAATCTTGACTACGAGCTCTACAAAAGGGTATTTTTAGATTTTACAGAAAGGCAAATTTTGATAGAGAATTTAGGTCCAGAAGGGAGAACTTGAGAAAGCTACTCATTTTTGATGACTTGGCTGCCAAATAGGATTCCATGTGGGTCCGGCCGGAAGGGGTCCAGCCACACTGGGTCCAGCCGAACCTATTCTGGCCGGACCCCATCCGGCCGGACCCTAGTCCTCACAATGACCCGCGCAGGCCCCTAAATGACAATGAACCATGCGGGCCCCTTTGTTTTCTTATATAACTTTTGGGGGTTCGGCCGAACCCCTTCCGGCCGAAAGGGGTTCGGCCGAAGGGGGTCCAGCCGAACCCCTCGCTCCACATAGGTGCCACCTGGCGCTTAAAGGGTGCCACATAGGTCCTGCCAAACACTGTCTGGCCGGACCCATTCCGGCCGGACCCCTTCTGGCCGGACCGTCCTAGAATGTCCTCTACTGCGACACAGTATTATAATTTTACCCAGGTGTATCTTTGGGTTTGGCTTGGCTAGGCTTGGTTACTATGACAATTGATGGCTTCTTTCCCTTAGCCTTCTTTGTAACTCCTTCTGATGCACTGACTTCCTCCTTAGTAGAAATATCCTCACCTTATCCAGTGGTCAGATCTAGAGGTGCATCCTCAGGTTCTTCATCACTACCCAAACCAACCATTTTCTTCAGATTTTTCACTATCTTCTTTCTTTTCCTCTCCATAGTTCCTTCATTCAAACTTCTAGAGATCTTAGACTTAGCTTCATCAAAGTTCCCAAATCTCTCTACTGTGGTGTCAATTGCCTCGGCTAGAGTGCAGTGATGGTGGCTGATGCTATATCAACATTAATCTTATATGAAAATGGCTCTAAACATGTTATTCTAGGAGTCACTGCCTTGATATAAGTTTTATCTGTATCAAATAGAAAATAGATTTTCTCATAGTGCTTCTCCACTAGTGACTTAGGAATCCTAGTCCTTAATCTCATTCTCTTCTTGAATTCTACAAAATAGCTACCCATAATGCTATTGAAATTGCTCCCTAATTTATCTATACGTTCACTAATCTGAACTGTAATGGGCCTATCCTTTTTCCAAACAATATTTCCTAGAGTAGGAAATGTATCCTAAATGTAGAAGAATATACAAACAAGTAAAGAACCAAACTTACATTACAAGCTCTTAGCCTTTCTGATTGATGCAAGGTTCTCGGATAACTATGTCTGTTGTAGCTCAGCAAGATCATATGTGTTATTCTTCTTCACAATTTTCCATGCCTGATCAACTGCTGTGTAGGGAACACTATCCAATCTGCTGGACTGATAGAACTTGTGTGCAATTACCCTTACTCCAAAGTCAAGTTCTACGTCACTAATTGTAGAGATAGTCACACCTCTGTTATTCCATACTACTCCAGTGTTCAATGTAATTTCTTCTTTACTGTTATCCCTCATTGTCCACTTTCCATTCACTACAGGATATCCAGTCACCCAATGAATCATGCTTTTGGTGATCTTTACTGGTCCATTGTCTAGCCACATGCTCATGTCATGAACTCGGCTAAGGATAACCTTGATCCATTCATCTTTGAAACCTTGGGGAAAATCTAGGGCAAGAGTTAACCCTTTTTTGGCTAAGTGTTTGAATTCTACCTTTAGAACTCCATTTTCACACAGTTTGCTGTAGGATTTCCTTAATTCATTATCACCCACTTCTCCAAATTTAACCATATAACATGATCGAACATCATGAATCATAAGTACCTTGGGAGGAATGGATGAGAGGGCTCCCATTAAATAACTCTATATTGCACTTTCAGGGATGGCTCAAAAGTTGAGAGGTTCACATTCATCACTTTGAATCAACTGAACTTGTTCTTGTTCTGCCTCCATACACTTGGCTGGTGTGGAAGAACTTGTAGCCATAATTCTAAAATTTAGGGTTTGAGAGATGGAAAATAGAATACCTTGGCAAGTAATGCTTCGCACTGCTCTCTGTTCATTGTTCACTTTAAGATTGCCGATGGCACATTGATGAAATCTTCATTCCTAGCTCTGTTAAGATCAATTATGTAAATCGCTTCAATCACTCCGTAAATAGTAAAATTGCAAGGTAAAAATGAAATGTCGATTGTTCATCCTTTTTAAGCTATGAAAGGTCAAGGTAGGTGAGCATTAAATATTTTTCCTGTTAAGTTAATGCAAGCCAGCTATCCTCGGCCTTAACACAACTTGCATCCAACTTGGCTCACTACACTTGGCCTTAAAAAAATTTACTCGGCCAACAAAACTCAGCACTCACTAAAGAACTCGGCTTTAGTGTTCATGAATAGTACTTGGAACCTATCAGTGCAATTGACTCATCTCGGCAATTGTCTTCAAAAATATGTCCTGGTGCATCTTAGCATATGCAAATATGGACTTTTGTACATTTTATGTTAGGAACAGATGTAAGACAAGAATTTTTAAATACATTTCCTTACATACCTCTTTCTCTTAGTTGGAGATGATGTGATCACCTGATCCATTGGATTGGGTGACCTTAGATTCATTAGCTTCACTACTGCATGGTTCAGACTTCTTAACCCATATCTTGTTCATCTGTTCCCTAATTTGCTCAATAGTAGGAGCTGGTACTCTAGTCTTGCACTCTTTCCTTGTATGACCAATTTTCAGACAACTGTGACAAACTAAGCTTCCATTCATCCAAATTTTAGACTTTCCTCTGAAATGTGTCCTTATGTAGTTTTCTGGAACATGTCCATACTCACCACAGTAATGACAACTATGCCATGTGTTGTAATCCCAATTCTGAGTATTGCCTTTTCTTGGTGATTTCTCTTGTACCTTTGATGTCCATTGCTTTTTACCTTTGGATCTGCAATCTTGTGCTCTATGACCATATTTGTGACAATTATATAAATTACCATGGAGTCTAGATTTTTTTCTTGCCTTTGCCTTACATTCATGTGCTTGATGTCCAAATTAATTATAGTTAAAGAAGTAACCATTAAAGTTAGTTTTTGGATTGGACTTACCATTCTTTCTTCGGCATATGTTTGTTGTATGACCTGATTTTCCACAGTGGTGACAAATAGGTTTCTTGTTTCTCGGCTTTGCATTCTTTCTTTCACCTATCTTAGATGATTCTCCATCTTCAGTGGTTGTATGTTGTTTAGTGTTACCTAATCCAGAAGAATCTTTAGGTCTTCTTGATGCTTCCACCAGTTGTTCAAAGTATCTCATAGCTGCACTCAGACCATTCACTCTATTATTGATTTCTTTCTCAGATCTCAATTCATCTTTCAATTGATTGTTCTCAGATCTAAGATTAACAATCTCCAAGTCTTTCCTACTAATCTCCTGATTCACAAGTAGTAGTTGATTTTCCATGTCCACTTGATTAACTGTCATGGTTTGCACATCATGTGTTCTTTCATCAAGTCTGGTAGTCAACATTATCTTGTCTTCTTCTGCCATAGCCTTGTCATCTTTGGCTTTCTTTTTCTGTTCAACAACTTCACACATTCTTATTGATTGTGCTTCTTATTCCTTTTTCAAATTTTTGACTTCATCACATAGTGCACTGTTCTTTTCCAGTAGATCTGATATTGTTGCATCACTCTCAATAGAATCTCCATTCTGAAAAAGATTTCTAGTGTCCTCTTCCTGATAATGAGTGTCATTCATCTGCTTGGCCAGATATTTTCTTGCAGCCAAGGACTGAACTTTAATTCCTATCTTGCAGACTCAAGCTGTTGTAGTGCTAGTTGAACATCAATATTTTGATTCTCAATGACTTTACCCATCTTGTAGATCCCATTTCAAGATTTGTATTCTCAAGCTGATTATAACCTTTTAGAGAACTCTGCTCTGATACGAATTGTTGGAGATACAATAATGGGAAAGCAAGATACTGATGGGGGGGGGTTGAATCAGATCTTCAAACTTAAACACTTAAAACAAACTGATCCACATTCATACATAAATGAATCTAATGTAATATCAGATAGCATCCACACCATGAAATAAATAACACATTACACAATAACTTGGTAACCCAGAAACCCAAATAGGTAAAACTGGGGTGGGGATGACACCCACAAAAATCTCCACTACTGCAGTAATAAAGTGTACCTGTTAAGGTTACAATGTTTGATTACAAAATGTAATCTACCTTGTTAAAGGTCTGCTCTGTTAAAAGCTTCAGATCATTACAATCTACCCTGTTAAAGGATTTAAACTTACAATGAAGTAAGCACTCTGTTAAGAGATAAATAAAGGCTTGTTAAAACCACTCTATTAAGATATTTTCACTTGATACAATGATTAAAAAGTCTCAATTATTGGTCCTTCGATATGCACTCTGATGTAGATGAAGGATCTCCTCTTTTTATTATCTCTTCTGGTCTTATAATATGATATAACTTTACTCTACTGTTCACTGTGTTATGCTCTGCTTGATCTCTTCTTCTGAACAAAATAACCCTATATGCATTTCACTTCAAAATGCAGTCACTTCATCAATTACTCTTCTGCCTCTTGCACATACATTGATAGGGTTTTGAAGCAATCTAGTATATCTATACAGATTTGATAGTGAGATCGAGATCAACGATCAAGATTTGATATCCATGCTGTGATGGTAAAATAATTAATGCTTACAATGTGTCATGCATAGGATAAAAAAATTAAATGCATAACTAACTCCATATAAGAATATTAAATGCATAAATTAGTCAGCCCAAAAATTTTATACAAGTCAGTCAGGTTACTTATCCTTGAAGTTTGTATCATTCCTGACAAGTATACAAAAACTTTCCTGCTCGGCATTTAACATCCCTGTCTACTCGGCTCGGCAATGTAACTCGACATGATGAAAAAATGCTCGGCAATGTTTCTCGGCCTTGCATAGTTTTAGCTTGGCCATAGTGATAGCCAACTAAAACTGCCTAATGAGATGACTAAGTGTTGGGCACTAATCATCAACAGAACTTAGAGATTAACAAGACTTATGTTGTAATTTGAAATGATTGGTGAAGTTTTGTGGTCATAAGAAACCACTTGCATGTGATGTTCGTGGTTAGCCAAAACAACTCAAGTGCAAAGTTTATAGTTAGCTAGAAACCATTACTCTGAAGATTTTAGGTTATCAAGAAAACACTTGAGAAGTGTACCGGTTAGGGGTAAGCCATTAAAACCCAAAGTGATTATGATGAGGGGAAGTATTATGAAGGATTTGATAAGTGATTGTAAATGAGCACCTAACAAGGTTATAAGTCAAGACCCATTTCTTCTAGATTATGGGGGGATATTTACAACAATTAGATAACTAATTAATGGGGGCGATGTTAAAATAGTTAAATTACTAATGAGCCAAAGTGTCAACACATACAAACAACAGTCTCCTTGCACTATCACCAGCCGACCAAGTTGACTATAATCATTCATGATAAACATGTCGGCCTTATCCCCCTTGCATTGATAAATGCTCCAACTAAATCTGAGCTGTAGCCTATGAAGAATTTAATATGTAATCATCTATACATTGAAGATAAGAAGACTATAATCGTCTATAAATTGAAGATAAGAAGAACACAGTCTTAAAACTCATGTTTGAGTTTCTCCTTCAGTCTGTATTTTCTAACACCTTTTACTTGTATATATTTTACATTTATTCAATGTAAAAATAAATAGAATAATTATAATCTCTTACGCTTACTAAAGTGCATTATAAGAATAAAGGTGTGTGTACTTGTTATTTTTTGGGATGCAAAAAACTAGCTCGCATAACACCGTATTGTATATTCTTTAAAGGAGAATGTGAGCCTTGTAAATGAATTCGGATATCCTCTATGTAAAATGTACCATTGACCAATTTCAAAAAAATAGAAAACACAATGGACTTTTGCAAAATTTTGAGCATTTGTTCTTCATGATCTACATATTTTGTGATGGAAAACCACAAAAAATTTGCCAAAAAAATAGTTTATTTTCGGTAATCTGAAAAAAAAAACTTCAGACTTTTTTTCTTTAATGCATTTTACATGGAGATTAGTTGCTGCCTTGTAAATTATGTTTCAGATCAAAGACACATGTTTTGTAATTATCAATCTAAACACTAATTTTTTTGTTTTGTGTGGAAGATAGCCACGTCTACATCAATCTAAACATTGATTTCTAAGTTTGCTACTAGCAAATAAAGAACTTGTAAATTATTTGTGTTTTTCATTTTCGAAGCCATTCGTTTTCTCAACAAATTTACACCTTCCTGGTATCATACATTTTCAAGTGTACTTAGTAATAAGAATTACGAAAAACCATGATTGTGAAATACCATTCTTATTGACTACAACGAATCTCGTATCATACGTTTTCGAGTGCACCATGTAATAAGAATGACGAAAAACCATGATTGTGAAATACCATTCTCATTGACCATAATGAATCCTGCAATTATTATCGCTCGACATTCATCTTTCAGTTTGGGTTTATCTGTAAGAGAAACCCCAAAAAGATCTTTCGGTCAAATGGCTTCCATGTCGTAGCCACTTAATGAATTCAGTGCTCTGATTCAAAAATATGGAAACCCATTTGAATTGTAAAAATAGCAGCTGTAGATGCACAAACCTCGCTGGAAGAAAAAAATAAACAGAGTTTGCAAATAAAACAGAGTAGAATAGATAGCTCCTTGAAATGAAATCTCAGATTACTTAATTAAAAATGAATGCAAGATTACAAATATAAAACCCACCGTATGAATCAGTAAATACGGTGATAAGTTTCAGTTACAAATGGAACTAAAGATTGCATGAAAAGAAACGGTGGAAGGCCCTAAATAGTAGTTGGAAGATGAGATGGAAATAAATTACATGCAGAGAGTTGGAAATAACTAGAACTCTAACACCCTCCCTTAATTCTAACTAAGAGAGGAATGAGGAAAGGGGAAAAAACACAGTGGGGATAAAACCCCCCTCAAAAAGATGCTAACAAGGTAAGAAAACTACTGGATTACAGTGTCTTTCACCCCAAGAAGATCTTGGAGAAAGTGAAACTTATGCTCAGTGAATGTCTTCGTGAAGATGTCAGCAATATGGTGAGACATGGCACAATACTACAAATCTATGATGCCATCATGTATCAAATCTCGGATGTAGTGCATGTGGATCTCGATGTGTTTTGTTCATTGTCATTGTACTAGATCTCTACAAATTACTAGTGTAATTTTATTGTCACACCAAATGAGAGTTGGACTATGAAAATGGATACCTATCTCAGTGAGGAAGTTCTACAACCAAATATTCTGAATGGTAATATTGACTGCACCTCTATATTTAGCCTCTAAAGAGGATAAAGCAATGGAATATTTCTTCGTACTTGACCAACAAATTGGACCAGATCCCAAACTGAGTACATATCCTGAAGTGGATTGTGATCAATTCTATCACCAGCCCAATCAGAATCATTGGAGCCAATGAGATCCAATGTACATCTAGCTGAATAATGAATCCCATAGCTGATGGTTCCTTGAACATAGAGAATTATACGCTTGAAAGCTTTCCAATGTAGCTCATGAGGCTCCTGCATGTATCTAGAAACAACACCCACTGCATATGATAGATCTGGACGAGAGTGAGTGAGATAAAGAAGACTCCCCACAAGCTGACGGTAGATTTTGCAATCAACCAATGGTGTATCCTTTGTCATCCTCAAGCTTGACCCTCGATAGGAAAGGTGTGGTGGCTGGATTACAACTAGTCATTTGAAAACGAGCCAAGAGATACCTTGCATACTTGGATTGAGAAACTTGGACACCTCATTCAATCTGGTTGATTTCAAGGCCAAGAAAAAATTTGAGGAAACCCATATCTATCATGGAAAATAATGCAAAGCTTCTTTGGTTGCAACAATAGTTGTAGCTAAATCACCTGTTATTAGTAGATCATCTACATAAAGTACTATGAGCAACAAAGAGTCAAATGTTTTCATCATATAAACATTTGGATCAGATTTGCATCTCATGAAATTTTGAGACAAAAGATAAGAATCCATTTTAGCATACCAAGCTCTAGGTGCCTGCTTGAGGCCATAAAGTGATTTATTGAGCTTGCATACTAAGGAGGAATCATGTAGATATCCGTGTGGCTGCTCCATGTAGATCTCCTCCTCAAGATCACCATGAAGAAATACATTCTTCGCATCCATGTGATGAATCTCCCACTTGCTTGCTATTGCAATGGCAAGAGCCAATCTAATGGAGTCCATTTTTGCCACAGGGGTAAAAGTCTCATCATAATCAATGCCATGAACTTGCTGAATACCTTTGGCTACCAACCTTGCTTTATATCTACTCACTTGACTGTCTATTGTTCTCTTCGTTTTGTAAATCCACTTACACCTTACAAGCTTGCAATTGGATGGAAGTGAAACCAAGTCCCAAGTTTGATTTGTAATGAGAGAATTGTACTCCTCATCCATGGCTTCTTCCCAATGAGGATTTCCTGCAGCTACTACATAATTTTGAGGATCAGATTCTTGAATCACATAAGCATGCATTGGCTTGATTGGATCAGCTAAAAATGAATTAGGGGCAGCATATATATTAGCCAAGCTCCTTGTTCTTTGGTTTCTGTTGGGACGGAGGTGTTCATTTGATTCAGATTTGAATGAATCTAAATTCATATCAGAATGATTCCATGTATCATCTTTGAGTTGCTCCAGAGATGCATGCATGGGTCTTTCATCAAAATAGACGGGTGATACCACAATAGTGGGTTACACTTTTCGGGAGGAAGGAATTCGTCCTGAAAAGTGTGACCCTCTAAAATATTTTTCTTTGTTTCGATCGAAAATACTAAATACTTTCGATCGAAATAAACTTACTTTCGATCGAAAGTACCTAAACTAGGTACTTT